>OMNN01028040.1:0-32187 GCA_900302755.1 Chromis chromis
TACCAATACTGGAAAAATGGTGACTCTACATCAGGGGTAGCCAACCCTGGTCCTCGAGAGCCCCTATCCTGCATGTTTTAGATGTCTCCCTCTTCACCTGATTCAAATGATCAGCTCATCATCAAGCTCTGCAGAAGCCTGATAACGATCCTGATCATTTGAATCAGGTGTGTTGGAAGAGGGAAACATCTAAAACATGCTGGATTTTTACTTTAGAGGACCAGAATTCTCCACCCCTGGTTATAATTTATATACATGAAATAAGATAAGAAAAGATGTTGCTGTTCTTGAGAGGAGTCAGTTGAGGTGGCTAGGACATCTGTTCCGGATGCCTGCGGGACGCCTCCCTCGGGAGGTGTTCGAGGCATGTCCCACCGGGAGGAGGCCCCGGGGTAGACCCAGGACACGCTGGAGGGACTATGTCTCTCGGCTGGCCTGGGAACGCCTTGGGGTCCCACCGGAAGAGCTGGAAGAAGTGTCTGGGGTGAAGGAAGTCTGGGCCTCCCTGCTTAGACTGCTGCCCCCGCGACCCGGCCCCGGATAAGCGGCAGAAAATGGATGGATGGATATGACCCTCCCTGTCTGGTAAACACCCATCTTTTTAAAACCTCAATTTGTAACACACAAACAATAAATATAATCCTATTTCTCAGACTTTAAGAATCTCCCTCCAAAGCAACAAAAACATCAACAGAACTATTGTTAAGAGACTAAATGTGCCACGTGGAGATTTACAGAGTGCCCCTTTAAACTGAGACAGCAAACCGCAGCCACATAAAATAGAGCAGTTTACTGACCTTGGCACGTTTTGCCGTCTTCATTCAGTTTCTGTCCAGGAGGACATCTGCAGTAGAAACTTCCGATGGTGTTACAGCAGAGAGCTTCACAGCCTCCGTTGGTCTCCTCACACTCATTCACATCTGACAGAAAAACAAGACAAAGTTAATCCAACAGTCATTAAATGTACAGTAAAAAAACACAGAATGAAGAGTAAAACATGAAATGTGAGCATTGTGTTTAAAGGCTTAGTGAAACAGTGTTTTGGTTAAAACGGCTTTGGGTCTTTCTGAGTAGAATGTGACTTCCTTTTCATGTCAGCCTGTTAACTTTTAAATGTCTTCCATGAATAAATTTGGATGTGATTTTTGAAAGTGTGGAAAAGTTTTCGAATGTTTTCCCGAAAATTACTGCGGCAAACTGTGTTTCCATCTTTAAACTTGTTTCTTTCACTTTGAGGAAAATGAAAAAGGAAAAACATAGAATATATCCAAAACTGAATAAAAATATTATGCAGTGATAAATTAACTGGGACAAAAGGAAAAATACAGCAGTACCATGTTGTCCTCGTTACCTCTAACATGTAAACTTCTTCCAACATGAACCAGAATGACTATTTGTCTATCGTGCAGAACATCCAAAGCACTTCCACAAGCAGCCACAGTTTTCCATTTCATTTCCAGCAGCTACATATGCTGCCAAACCTGTCATCAACTAAACCAGATAAAATCTTTTCCCTCCAGTTCCCAAACTACACATAATGACTGGGGTAAGATACAGGTGCTGACAGTTCACTGCACCATAATTGGAGCTGCAGAGATTCAGCAAAATCAGAAGATACTAAAAATGAGAATAAAAGCAATAATGTATTATGTATTATGGATTATTCCATTTTACACTGCAGTTTTAAGACCCAGATGCACATTCCCTCTATTAACATTAAAGTTTTGTTCATATGGGCCTTTGTCAGGAGAGATTATGCTCACAGTTCAGTTTTATACTTGATGACACTGGGCTGCTTTATTTGCCATGCCAGCAGAAGGATTCTTGGACTGAAAGCTGAAAGCCACAGAGCAAATTAAGGAGGAACATTCACTTGGCACTAATCAGCTTGTAAAATTTCTCCATGTTCATAAAAGAGGAGTTACTGTATAGAGAAGAGTACGAATGCAAGGATAATTACTTTATAGAACATTTTCCACTTCCTTGCAAATTTTGGTACATTGCAATGCCAAGCATTTAACCAGCCAATTAAACAATTTCCCTCTCAGTTTACAACATCTGGAAATGTTCACACTAAAACACTGCACTCTTTCTACTGCTAAGGCTTTAAAAACTGTCATTAATCCTAAATGGCAGACAGTATCTAATGAGATGCCACCTTTAGCAATTAAAATACATTTTATTTTACAGTGAAACCTAATTGTTCTCATCTTATTACACCAATCCTTCTTAGCCAGACTTGACAATGTGCAGCCAGAGGTCTAATTTAAGATATTTGGGTGCTTGATTTAATGAGTCTAGGTCTGGGGGTGAGAGAGAGTGCCTGTCTTGCAGTGCAGTTCATTTAACCTGTAAAATAAGGACAGCTGTAATCACAGATATGAAGGAAAATTACGCAGAAAAACAACCAGACTGAAGCAGACAAGTGACGGCCACTGAGCAGAATGTGACCTGAAGTCAAGGGTAGGACTGAAGACCCCGAGGGATCCTGCGGTTCGAACCCGAGTGTGTTTGTGTCGAGTGTGGGTGAGGATGTCGATCTCTCCCCTCTCTCCCCCCCCTGAGGCCACACACCTGTGTGGCAGCTTGAGCAGGGGGTCTGCCCAGGGTCAGTGTCACGCTCATCATTCTCCACATCTTTCTGCCCTATAAGCAGGCAGGAATGTGAACTACTACGGGTCAAGAGGAGAATACACAAAACAGCAGAGGCAAACTGAAAGCCTACATTGGATTGATTTTCCATTTTTTATATAAATATTGGATGGGAATTTGTCTTTACTTCCCCAACAGGTGTTCCGTTTGATGAATCCAAAATGTTTAGTGGGCAGAGGGGAAAAAATGTCAGAACATCCACAGGCAGTGCACAGAAATCAACCTTTGTCATGTACTTTAAGGATGTCTGCACTGTATTACTACTGAATGCTGCATTGTATATTTGTTTGCTTTCTTTTACAATGAAGAACACATTGGAAACATAAATCGTTCCAAAACTCTAACAAAAAGCAAACATGACGGATAAAAACAACATCTTTATGCTACAACACTGTTTATACTACTGTAAGTTCATTTCCAAGAGAAAAAATCCAATCTTCTCTGAACGCTAAACTCAGTGACCTCTGAAGTGAGTCTGCTGGTTGAAACAAAGGCTACACCTTTCCTTCACGTGGGGGGACACAGTGAGATTTTTCATCTCTCTCAAGCATCCATCAATCCGTCGTTAGACTGAACCTTCAGCGGGGTTACCAGATAAATCAAAGGGTGTGAAACAAGAGCTGTAGTCGAATTTGAAAAAGAGAAGTGTTTAAAGATCAGCACCGTCCTGTGAACATCAAATCGCCCAGACTTCCTCTCCATGACCTCAGCCTTTAGGGGTGTCTGTGTGCACGCTTTTCCAAAAAGAGATCAGATGCCTGGATCATAGTGGTGTGCTTGCAGCCCCTGAGCTTCGGCCTTGGTCAGAGTCAAAGGGCGAAGCTCAGGGGTTGAACTCACGCTGAGGAATCACAGGAGGCCATTTCACCATGTGGCAGATGCTCAGACATGTTATATACAGCATGTGGCACGAGCGTCCTCTTGGCGAGTGATAAACAAAACCACAGGAGCCTTTCAGCATCCGAGAATTTACACTTGTTCAGAAATCACAGGATTACTTTCTGAAATACAATCAATTAAATATTGTACACTGATTGAGCTGTTTATTAATAACATCTGAACAGTCCATTGCAAGCATCCTACCTATATCAAAGTCTTGCATTTAAGATTAGGTTAAAATTCATTTTTGATAAGCCACATCTGTTGATTATGTTTTTGATAAATCAATTAAAAGCACATACCAACATTTTGGGAATTGCATTTAGGGAGTTAGCAGAAAGTAGTACTAGTGAACTTTAGAGGTAGTGAAGGGAGGATTTTGTTTCTTCAATGTTGCCCATAATGATTAGAAAAAAGAAAAGAAAAACACTCATCACAAGTTTCCAATGTGACATCCTAAATGTACTTGTTTTGGGCATCTGAGAGACTTGAAACAGCAAGTAAGTGGCAGTTTTGCTTGATACATTAATTAAAGAAGAACTCAGCAGTAGAAGCACATTGTGTAGTTTTTGTTAACACTGTACCAAAGAAGGGCTGCTTCAGCTATATGCTAATGTTAGAAGTGTGTCGTTAGTGGTTTTGTGTTTTACTGCAGTGTATTCAGGGTTTACAGTAGTGTTTTATAGCAAGACCACTTCCTCTAACATTATAGATATAAAAAACATTTTCATAAAACAAGACTTCAAGGGGAAAGGAGCAGAGGCCCTTTTGCACACAACAAATACAAATATTTACTGAGAGGCAGGTGTTTAGGCACTCACCTACTGACTGACACCAGATTTGTCGGGATCTGAATGGCTAATTACCTCACTTTAACTATATTTAGAGGAAACCCTGGAAGCATTTAGAATGTTCTGTCACCCTCATGTGAAGGTGGAGTTTCTGTGCATTGTTCTGTGAAGACAACACAATCTCCGCTATATCATTATGAGAGCCAAATTGTGCTTCTTGTAAGTGAAATCTAAAGCACACATCTGCAAAAATGGGTAAAAATGTCTTTCTTGCTACATTTCTGTAGCCGACACTTTGCTCCAAAGTAAGCTCGTAAAGAATGAATAATAACAAAAGCTTCTCTAAAACTTCAGATTATTCTCTGCAAGTTCAGCTGCAGCAAAGCTTACATTCTTCTGCTGTATTGTGTGACTTCCTCTGATAAGGATGACCAGCGCTGCTCCCAGGAGGACGAGGCTAATGTCTCGGCCGACCATGAGGGGCGAACTGGGCCAAAGAAAACCATCAGACCTCTGATATTATCTCAAGGGGTCATGGGCCGGAAAATTGCAGCATTCATCAAGGATCAGGAGGGGGGGGACGCCGTGGACAACACTAACCTGTTTCCTTTTAGGGCCCTGATCTAAAAGCCTGCTGGTGTAATAATGTGCTTTGCTGGTGTTCATTCGTGGTTGCATTCCCTGCAGTCTTCACAGCTGCTTTCATTTACCAGGTGCTATAAAGACGGGGATTGGCTGGAGGTTCCATGAGACATATTTGAGTCAGAGGTTTCATTCAGAGGAGACTCAGGAGAGAATTTCTCTGCTGCTGACCTCAACATGTGGCAAAGGGTGAAACAGAGTCTACAAGTGTTGTCCAACTGACAAACTAACCACCTATGAAGTGGAAATGACAATTTACTTCACACTCTTTCACAGGAAACTCATCCTCACCTTTGACCTCCAGTATAACCGACCCTTAAAATGTTTATTGTAAGAGACACGTTCTTTTACCCCTCCGACAGGCAGCACCACAAATCTGCCTCTCAGAAGTTCAAGTGAAACAGATGAACTAGTGAAATATGCTCCCCCAAGCTCACTAAATGTATTGTAAAAGCTATTTTATGAACCCTGTTACTCCTTGTGGATTTCACATGGGCTGGAGTCAAATATCACGAGAATCCACAAGACACATTCAGATTGTTTTGTCCGATCATTACCTCTGCGGTTTGGGTAAATGTGTCTCTGTTGTGCAAGTACTTTGGTACTAAGGTTTCTTTGCAGTGCTTCCCTGCCAGACTGCTGTCTCTGTGCTATGTAATATTTACAGGTAGACTGCAAGCAAACAAGAGCAGAGATCAAGAAGCCGGCTCACTTATTATGCCAAGTGTAATTAGAGGTGGCATTATGTTGTTTCGCCCTTTGCTTCAGGTCTAAATAAATACTAAATAAAATGTAGCTGTATGAAAGCACAGTTTCTGGCATATTTTGGCGACATGTGCATGCTATTTCAAGAGGCAAATGTTTCATGTAATTAAAGGGGACCGATGGTTGAATTTGATATAAACTGTTAGGTCAAATCTTCAAATGAACTCGGATTCAGACTGTAATGACACAACAGATTAACCCATTCAATATAGCTCAATTTATACAAAAGAGCAATTTGATAGGTGATTATTTTATGTAAAAATAAACTCACTGCATGCATTTCTTTCCTTCTCCTCTGCAAGTGACCAGTTCAACATTGCCCCCTGCTGTTAATCTTATGTTACATCAGTAACAGCCCAGATGTGCAACTGGATGTTTATCTACTCGTAGATGACACTATGTAATTCTGCTCTGCTCTTATTTATCATGTAACTAAAACACAGCTGCCACAGTGTAATAATTTACAGTTAATGAGGATCACACTCTTCTTTAACTCTAATTCACCACACCGACTTACACCAGATGCTTGTACTGTGAAGCATGTTTAACATGCAGGATATCTTTACATTATCTGGCTACTGTTACACAAAGCTGGTTGTCAGCTCGGTCGGTCAACTGGTTCCTGAATGTAGCTATGAGCGTGTTCAGAGGAAAGTGTTGGTGTTGGCATCAGTTGACCAAACATGGACAGTCTAGAGCCATGTATTTCTGACAAGAAGTTGAAACTATAATCCTAAACCAATATTAGGAATTTAAAAATCCATTTAAAAATATATAATATAGACTAAAAGCAACAAAGCTGCTGCAGCCAGAAGCAGGAAGGACAGCTTTCTTGGTGATGTAGAGGAGAATTCAATAATCTCACATTCAAACTCATTCTTATCGCACGTAAGGTAAGTTTAGCCTTAATCTTTCAGCTGCAACTCTTGTGGTGTTTTGGAAGCAACTAAAGAACAAATATTAAACATCATTCAAACTGCTAGGTAGATTTACTGCAAGTCAGCAAACAAGCTAAAGGGCTTTAGTGTTTGAATCAGTTTCTGTGTTAGTATTATATCATTCTACAACGGCCTAAAGAACAAAAGGCTTTGAAATCACTTACAGCTCTGAAATCTCAATTTGTTCCCGCTAACTATCTGTGCACTGAACTCCGTGTGATCTTCTATTAATGGTGATACCATTTTTCAAGAGAACGGACTGGTGAATTGGGGGTGTTTCAATATGTAGTGATTGGTTATTTCAACGTAACCAGCTCTGGAGCAGGTTAAGTGTTTAGCATAAGTTACCACCCCGGAAAGAAGTGAACCATTGTTGTACACTTGAAAACCCAGAGTTGAAGTTACCTGGATAACCCCAAGTATAGAACAGATCTAAGGACACTACAGACACAAAACAGAACTCTTGACCCAAGCAGTGATCCCTTGGCTCTGTTATGCTGTAGGGGGCATTTTACTGGCATAGTTTGGATCCACTTATCCCCTTTAAAGGAATGGTCACTACAAATCTATACAAAGTTGCTCTGAGTAAAATATTTCTATCCTTATAGGAGTGATCTCTTCCAGGATGGCAATATCTCCATCCAAAAGCCACGAGAGGTCACTGAATGGTTTGATGATTATGAAAATGATGTGAATCCTATGATAAAGTCTTTGCAGTCCCAAGATTATCAAAACACCACATAAGGGAATATCTTTAGGAAGAATAGTGCTTCATCCCTCCAGTAGAGTTTTAGAGACTTGAAGAATCAATGCCAAGGAGAGTTGAAGTTGTTCTGGCAGCATGTGGTGGCCCAACACCTAGCTAAAACACAGTTGTTTTTTTTTCTTTCATTTGTAATCCCTCTGTATATATGCTGTATTAAGCATCCTACAATTTCCACCACTAGTCCTATTTGATGCATTTTTAGTGCCAGTCTCGAGTACCAGTTTCCTCCTGAAGGCCTGTAATTGTGGCCAGCATGGCAGCTGAGTTGTTGTTAAGTGGCACTATCACTGGGATGTGGTGTGGCTTTCCTGGAACCAGAGAAGTCAAAAAAAATGTCCCCTTTAATGGCAAAAAACTAACCACACGCAGACCTCTGATGTGTATTCACTGATGTTTAAGACTCCCGTCTCTCTATTCACAAAACCACTAATGTTTCCATGAAGTCATTGACAATCTGTCTCTCAAGTTTAGAGTAGAAAGTCTTACCATGAAAAAGGGGCATTACAGTTTAGGCAGTGAAAAACACTTTCATTTCCTGTTCAAAAAATATTTTTAAAAGATGCTTAGAACCCGACAGAAGTCACACAACTCAGTGAAGCCACAGACACTTTTTTGTGTTTTTAAAGCTGCTGTATCTCTAATGACTACATAAACTCTACTGCAGACAACAAACACTTCTCTCTTGAAATATAAAGTCATCACAAGATGTTTTTTTAGAGCTGCAATGATTAGTTCATTTATCCATTAGTAACCACTAACTATTCTGATGTGCAATGGGCATTTTCCCATTGTTTTGGATGTTTTATAGACCAAATCATTCAGAAAATAAACAGCAGATCAATGTATTTAGCTGTGGCCCTTGTCTTAAAGTTCTGAAAATATTTTCTACATTAAGGGACACAACAGTTTAAAAAAGAAATAAGTCTTTTTAAGTGTTTTTGCTTTTCTGACAGCTATTAAAGCCAGCTGTGGTGTTTTATCTTTGATGACACAATTCTCATGTGAAAATGCAGATGAACTAAATGTAAATTCCCTCCTTATCTGCCTATTTAAACAGTTTTTTGTTTTTATTCAGCTCTTCTCCCGGAGGCCTGTGTTGACAAGAAACCAGAGACAAGCAGCGGACTGTTATGCTGACAGAAGCACTGAGAAGCTGTCTGACTCAAGGGTAAAATATTAAATCAAACGTCTCAGTAGTCTGTGTGCAGCTTATTGCACTGACCGCTGAGCCTCAAGTTTGATTATTTGTGCTTGTTTGACCACATGAGAATTATAAGTGATATCAAAGACACTAGAATTAAGTGTTTAAGTTTGTTTAGTGAACATTCTGCTCCACTGAGTCCTAAACGCCTCTAATCTCCGTTTTGATGATCCATTCCACTGCACTGCAAGGCGAGCTTGTAAGTTCGAGAGCGTGCACATGTTTAAGTGTAGGTACTCATGTATGTTTATATGTTAAGGGATACCCCATTCTTAGAGCCAGCTGCCTCTCACTCTGTCAGCTTTCTTTTTTTTCCCTTTACTAGAGCTGAGTGGGACTCTCACAATTCCTTCATTCCCAGACACAGTCAGCTCAGATCACATCAGTAAGAGTCACAAGGCTGTTCAAATGGCCAGTCACCTCAAACTGGAAATGTAGGAGTTGTGAGCAGGTTAAGAAAGCCTCAAGGTTCCTTCACAGCACTGTTTTGATTAATCACACGATCGTAGCTGACAGAGCAATAAGTCTTGGGAGAAGTGTGTCCCTTCCAAAACCTGTAGATAGCCGAAGGTTTCTGACTTCTGTTGCTCAAAAGTTCCAGACAAAAACAAGAGACTGCAAGAAGCAGGTCAGCTGCATGAATCTTGTCATGTCTCCAGAATACCATTTTATGATCTACACAGATGAACAGGAGGACCACATACCTCATGGACCTCGAGGGTTTGCCCCCTGACCCTTTGCGTGTGCTCTATCTGTGCACTACCTGTCAAGACCTGTCTTTTCCAAATCTGACCCAGGAGTTTTGAGCGCCTGAGACGACACACGGAGGCCTGCAGGAATCCAAAAATTACTTGTTGTGGTTTCCAGCCTGTCTCCCTCTGAGCTGCATGCGTGAGATATGCTGCAGAGGTATGTGCAGGGTCTGAGCGGAGGGAAAGTCGCCCACAGTCATTTACCTACAGGGCAAATGGTGGTAGATACATGACAGACTGTCATGCTGGGGGTACATAGGGGGAATAAACTCTGAGGTTCTGATTCTTGCTTCACATGCTCAGTGTGACATTACATGGTTCCACAGTTGTTCAAAGCTGAAAGGAACAGCAGTCAAATATATAACCCCCTCGGGTATGTGTAGTTTAGAGGCAATGGGCTCTATTTTCATAGCTTAACTTGAGCAAGTCACACTACGGGCGATATTTTCCTGACCTTGAAACCAGCTTTGCACGTGTCTTTGATGTTTTCATGTCTAGCATGGCACAAAGGTGGGAGCAGAGCCGCAACAGGACGGGAGCTCCATGTTTACAAGGCAGCATAAAGCGAGACGTTCACAGAGGTGTGTTTTCAGTGACATATCTCTCAGCTTTTGATTAAGTGATTTCGCCAGCAAGAACAAACGAAATACTAAACAGAAATTACATCATGTGGCGCAGCAGTTGTCCTTTTCATGACATAACTACAGAAAAAAGTTGAAAAATGTAAATAAACAGTTCTCAGCACTCTCCAAACAGAATGCATTAAGATTAGTGGTTTGCAGCTCTATTGGCTGATTATTCAAAATGATGCAAAGTAACTGATGAGCTATAATCAAAGATTTCACGTTCATGCAAGTAATGAGCATCTAACACAAGGTTTGTTTTTTATCCTATCAGATATTATTTGAATATTTTAAAGACCCGAGGAGGTTTTGAAAAATCCAGTATTTTACAATAAAAAAAAGTAAATGTCCTAAAAACTGTTTTATGGAGTGGAGTTTTTCATTTAACAGCCTCTCAGATATCCTCACCTCCAGCTTAGGACTCACTAATTTAGATCAATATACATCTTAAATGGAGCATAGCATTAGTTCAGACAGAGCAATGAAGCTCTCATGTGATGCTTCATTAATGCTCTATCTTAAGTAACTCATTTACCAGATGCTTGGCTAGCAGCTGAATAGCAACGTCCTACTTATACATGTGTAAATGGTTACTTTCCCTGATGATACACTCTTATCCACATCATTTGTTACAGCAGTTCCCACCTTCACCTTGACACCCCTTGTTATCTTAATTAAGATTTCATGTTCATAAATGTGATTATTAAGGGGAAACTCCGACAGAATCATTATTAGTTCTTTAAGAGCTCCCTCAAGTCTTTTGCCAAGTTTAACTGCATTTCCATTAGCTACGGCCAATTTTATATCATATGTTTATCTGACCAAAGAACAAAGTTCACTAGTGAAAAAAAGATAGCATAAAATGGTACTCAGTGACAGAATAAAACTCCTTCCACGTGAGAGGCGACTGATCGTGTCTCATTCCATTTCTTTCAGATTAGCAGGCACTTTTCACACAAGACTGGCAGAGCATTGAGAGAGAACAGTGGCTTCCATGTCGAGATAATACACAGAGGTGAAAATAATGTCATATTTGGAAGAAAAACAGAGATTAGAGGTGAAGTATTAGACTCAGGTGAATGCACAAGCAGCTGATAAGATGAAAAAGAAACGAAGAACTTGAAGAGGATATGACAGTTTCATTGAAGCAACAGGTAGCAGAAGAATCAAGGCACCACTGACAGACGAAAGGATCGGTGCACGCTGACTATTTAACTGTATTTTGCAAACTCTTGTCACTTCTGATTTACACAAACCCGATGCCCTTGCCCCCAGCATGACTAGGGGCGACTTTTCATCAGGAATGCTGTAAAGAGCCTAATGAGACAGGGTGGGAGCCCAAACTCAGCACAATTACACGAGATTAGGGTGCTGTGCAGGATGCAGTGGCAGGTAGGTGGGCAATGATGTACCCCACCCTCTGACTGCAACGCACTCCCTCTCATTAGAGATGCCTTTCCTGACTTCACAGACACTGAGCTGCCCTCTCATGATTGAGCCTAAATATCTCACAGCTTGTCAGGGTGTAATAGAAAACAACACTGACTTTAAGGATTTGTGTTTTCCTCTAAAACAGTTAGCAACAGAAATAAAATTAACTTTTCTATTGTCAGGGTCATTGCTAGTTTGATGAACACTAAATTTTAGACCTTTTGCTATTTACTTTTTTTTGTTGTTGTTTTGATTGATTTTCCACAATGTCAGTTTCCCCATCATCCTCACTGTATTTGTGACAGAAGTAGTTCCAGAAGCCAACCAACCAAGAAAATTATTCAAACATTTTGATAAATGGTGTTTTTTTTTTGGAAACAAACTTAATTTTACATTCAGTTTTACCTACCAAATTACATCATGTATATCTATGAGGATGAGGCCTAACAAGCCTGCTGAACACATTTCATTGATTTATTGAGCAAGATACATTTTGCATTGGTTGCATCTATGTAGCTTTCTGTCTTCTTCTGCCTTTACTGGCACATTACTGTGTTCAGCAGTTACCACTGCCAAATGTATGAAACCACTTGGAGTACTGCATGAACATCAAACTAAACAAAACAGAGTCCTTCTTAGCATTAATGATGGTAATTAATAGATAAATAAAATCTGCAGTGTACCTTTTGGTCATTTCTAACCCAAAAATGCCAGGCATTTACTGGTTTTGGGCTCTTAAATACAAGGATTCGCTACTTTTCTCAGTTTCATATCTTCGTAACTTTAATATAATTTGGGTTGGGAGTGTTGGGGAGATGCAAAAAAGAGGTTCAAGAATTATTAAAGGACATTTCCTACTATTTTTGAAATTTTACTGACTAAATGATAAAGCCATTATTGTTAACATTATCAACAGACTAATTAATCCTACAGTTTAACACTAGACACAACCTTACAATACCTAACTTTTCCCAGAAAGACAAATCTGTATTGTTGAGTTTACGAGAGGAAAGTATAAAGAATGGAAAGGGGAAATGAGAAGGATGTAAAGAAATAAAGAAGGACTGAAACAAAGGAGTTCAGGACAAAGAGGTGAAGAATGTGTGAGAAAATATCGTCTGGGAGCTTCTGCTGCTCTCAGCAGTGCCAGTGTCACCACGGTCCCCTTCATTTCAGCTTCTCTGGAAGTCTCGCTATGATGGCTCCTAACAATACTCAAAGAACAGGATTAAACCTTCAAATGGTAGAAAACTGAAAACATGCCAGAGACTCTGAATGGTCCATTTAAACTGAATTTGTATTGTCACCAAAAAAAGGTCCTGAATAGCAAAAGTTAAAATAGCAAGATTATGTCGCCACCTGACCTGTTCCCAAAGGTCATTGTAATTTTTTTAACCTATTGTTTGTGTTTTTAATGTTAGAAGCAAAGATACTGTAATACTCTCCAAGTAAAAAAGCAGACTTAACAGAAGAAAATGGAAACCCTGAGAATGATTTACACTGTGTCTGATTTTCTAGACATTTACAATGCCATTATCAGCCATTTGACTTTTACAACTTTTTTTCTCACCTACTTAAAAATGCTCTAAAAGTATAATGGCTAAATTATGAGCAGATAAAACAAACGTGGTACTCATTATATAACTGTTATATAACCTAAAGCCCTGATGTCCAACACCTTTTGACCTCTCAGTAGAGGTTGGACACACCAATCAGTGACAAACTGCTGTAGCTGGGCATCTCACTACTTTACAGTCTTTCATGTTCACATTGAACGAAATGAAAGCTAACCTTGTGAGTTATGGGCTAGTCTTTGAACAAAGCCAACCGTTTCCAGTTTTTATGTAGAGTAGTTTGGGAAAACAGGAAAAATTAAGGTGTGATATTCCTGGAATCCTCTTTGTGATGAAGCTGCCAAAAGTGAAAGAGGATTTTGCTCCAGTTACAGCAACCATGTAATTGAATTTTGTCATTAAAGTATATTAAACTGTCAAAGCTTCAGCGCTATACCTGTCAATCTACAGGGCATGGTGGTAAATCTCACATTCTTCTTACACTACTATGAACAGATGCATGTTTTTCCACTTTCTTGGCTGACAATATGCCAGAAACACACATTGTTCCATAGCCAAAGAAGCCTTACTAAAATTATCAGCCAAAATGGTGAATCAAACAGTTCGATCACGTATTAAATCAGAGCACGAGTAGTGAAGCCGTCCTATCTCCAGACCACAGTGCACAAGTGACTTTCATTTCGGGGCTATTGCTCGCTTAAGTGCTTAGCTAGCTCAGCATGGAGGTTTCACAAATGTTTTTCTTGATCCCAAGTAAAAACCATTCAATGGGACTCAGAGTTCAAGGATTTATTTTTACAATGGGGAGGGTCTCAAGGCCGGCATACCGACAGCAGCTCTCTCATTACATTCCTCAGTGGTCCTGAACATGAAGGGGAGCAGATACACTATTTATATTTGGTAAAAGAAAAAACAAAGATTTTTACTGATTAATCTACTGACTATGAAACTTAGCCAGTGCAAGCAGCATGTGTGAAATGGTTTCACCATACGGTAAAGAGATGTTCTCTTTTACAACATGACAAATATAATCTGTGTCACCGCTGCTCTCTTCCATCACTGTCAGTCTCTAAAAGGCTTGATTTCAAATATAGTGAGATGCCGTGTAGCCATCCTGTTGTTCATTACCCCCCGAGTAAAGGTATGGAAGTGAAGTCCACTTTAAAAGGGCACAGACTTGGTCCACATGCAGGGTTGACCTTTGACTCTGCAAAAGTCACTGCTGTCACATAATCAGCTTAATTAAGCACACAGGTATAATAAAACTACTATAATCACTGGTGATCTTCCACTTTGCAAGACTAAAGAGAAGACTAAAAGAAAAAACACTGTCAGTGCCTTTAAAGACCAGCAACACCAATAAACCTCCAACCAATATGCCACTAATGTGTTAACTGGGATTTGACATCTGGGAGACATGAACCACCCACATTTCTGGACACATTTGGCCTTAATGTGCTACAGTGGTTACCATGACTAAGCAGGAATAAATCCTGAGTGCATGACAAACATGTAAAAAGGAGATAGAAAAATTAGAACATATTTGTCAGTACAAAAGAGATGCACATCAAAAGTCAACAAACATGAACCAGTTTGAGAATTCCCCCCTTCAAGATAATTTACTATGTCTACATTCGTGTGAGGAGGTGAGAGGAGGCAGGTTACAACAGGTTACTGGACTGTTATTCTGAGGAAAGACCACTATTGAACACTAAGTAATTGCAGAGTAGGACAGCTATTAGAGGAGGAACAAAGGTACTGCAAAGAGCAACATCTGAATCACCTTAGCTGACTACAGTTAAACAGGCAGACTCTTCTTTGTCTTAAGATAAACAAAAGCACATACTTTCTTGATACACGCAACTTCCTGGAAATTATTCAACTGAAAGAAAGAAAGACAGTAAGAGACGGTCAGAAACAAGGAAGATGTGATCGTGTCAGATGTGAACTGTATGACAATATAAACCACTATGTGTCCAAGTAATCTCTGCTACAAGAGTAAAAATGCATCTATGGAATACACGAGAAACTATCTGACATTTTGATTAGCTTGTTTCTTTCTTTCTTTCTTTCTATGTCACATAGCAGGAGGACAGTCAAGACATTTTTTACATTCAGTTCCTTGACCAGATGACCCTGGTTCAAGTCTGTGTAAATCAAGTGTTGTGTACAAGTCAACAACTGACCTTTAACAAGACAATGAATTCCCACAATAGCTCCAGGGTTGCTGTTCTGACCTTGACAACACGCTAACAAGCATCTAACTCACGAAGCATCCAGAACCACATTAATCAGTATAGAAGAAGTAAGAAAATGCCTGTACCAAAGTCATTCAGGAGCAGATGGATCAGTTTTGTGCCCTTATTGATGTTTGTATAAATGTATTCACACTGTATAACAGAACAGAATACTCCCCTGTACTATCTATTACATATCAAATTATTCAAAACTGTGTCACCTTACAGCAATTACAATACCTCTAAGTTGAACAGTAGGGTATTTGCTCTAATATAACATAAAAAACTAAGTTTAGATTTGCAATATTAAAAATACTGGCCCAACAATAGGAACTTAATGCAACCAAAGTCAATAAAACTTTTAATTACTGAGATAATTTTTTTATTTTTACAAAACTTCGCATGCCCACCTTTTCTTTTGATCACAGATTCAATCCTCGTTGGCATGGAGGATATCAAATTTCAGAATAGATGTGCCATTCTTCAGAGGATTTTTTTTCACCTGGAGGGGTTGCATTGCTCTACTTTTCTCTTTAAAATACACAAAAGGAGTCCTGTCAGATTCATGTCAGGAGACATTCTTGACCAGGTCATAGTTTTCACTTTTTTCTTCTTTAGAAATCCTTGTGTGATTTTGACGGGGTGCTTTGGCTATTCCTCTTCTGCCAAGCTTCTGGAGCCTGAAGTAATCTTATCAGCCAGTATTTCTGTACACCCACAGGCATTCATGGTGCCGTCTTCAAATAACATCTTCCCAACACCTTTTGCACCTATGCAGCCCCATTGCTTGAGTAAAATTACAGAAGTATGACATATAGCCCTTTTCAGCATGTGATATTATAGCTTTAACTTTATGTGTGCAACATTTTAATGCCATAGTTGGGAGATAATGTCACTGGGCACTGTTAAATAGCATATATATTATTTTATAAGTTGATCATTTACGTTGTGAATTTACATTTACAACTATGGTTGTCTTCAAATTTAACAAAACTGGAAATATATAAGACAACAAAAGTACCAAAGTATTAAAATTCTATTTGAGTACAGTACTTGAGTAAATTACTAAGTTCGCTTTTTTAACTGTCATTATATAATTGTGACTTGAGTCATCTGACATCATGGAACATCTTAATCAAAGGTTTAGAAGCGTTGGGAAAAACAGCCTCAGACATGTTGTAGAGAAAAATGCAGCACCTTAGATAAGCTGTTCAGAGTGGGGTCTCACTCGGTTCCCACTGTCGTTTCTCAGCAGCATAAACCACTAGACTGTGGAGGACTCACGTCACGCACTGAGGAGCTCCACAGAAATAACTGACCTCATTATTTAGAGCTTCAGTCAACTGTTATACGCCACAGGTATGAAGACAATATTTAAAGCTTAGGTGTTTTTTATTGAGAAAACACTGGTAAGAATCTAGAAGAATCATTTAACTGCTAGACCATGCATATATATTACTGATGCAACAAAAATGTAGGAAATAAGAAGATCTGTTATGTTTAAACTGATCTTTGGTGGTGATTTGTTGCTTTAAAATTCTTTGGAGAAAACTGACAAGTGACTTTTTGCTTCTTTATTTGATCTTTTTGATGAATGAAGTTTCCTGGTTTTATATTATTTAAAAAAGGGAAACTCAAAGATACAATATATAGTTCAAAGCCTCTGTGCAGCAAAGCAACCTTTCCAATAAAATATCAAATTTCCAGTAAAATATCAAGAGCAGTTGCTTTGCTAGATATTAGTGGTACAAAACGGTGGTATAAATCTGACTTAGGAGCTTTATTTAAGTCAACCCTAATCTAGGTGGATAAACGTAAGTCACTTGGAATGATGCAGTGACTGAAAGCTCAACATGGCTGTGACTCAGAAAACATGCCTGGGAGCCTTACAGAATAATGATAATGATGATAGTAATCAGTACTGGGTCTGTCTTGAGTGATGTCTACAGCAAGCTGGTGCTCCTGGCATCGCAGTGACCACAAACTGAGCCAAGATATGAGCTTATGGTTCAGAAATCCAAAAAAGAGAGAGAGACGCAATTACTGTAACAGAGAAAGAGATCTTTCAGCGAAGCATTTCACAGTTTGGAATCAACAAACAAAAGTCTAATAAACCCAGTGTTAAACCTGTGGGAAATGAGCAAATTCTTTTGCCCATCAAGCCATGCCTGTATGCAAAATCTTTCACTGTACTCTTAAAGTTACTACACAACCCAACAGCTTCATGTTTCTAGATAACTTTTGTTTTACCTTTCATCTCAGAACATGACACAAGAGGTAGCTTTAAAAGACATTTCAACATTCTTGCACTAAGACAGTAAAGTTTCATATTACAAGGAGTGTCTGCCAGCCTCTCTGTTCATTTGTCTGTCTGTCTGTCTGTCTGTCTGTGGCTGAGCCCCAGATGTCAGCTGGTATGAAGACATCTGCCCTGCCAGAGGTCTGAAAGCTTTGGAAGCTGCTGATCCCAGAGGATACCACTTGTCTACTGATGACAGGCTGGATACAAAGTACATCAGGCACCAAGTGACTAAATCCCACTGGATATAGACAAGACAAGGCAAAGAATCTTAAAAAGCACTTTAGTGCAAAAACAGAGACCAAATATCATATGTACAGGGGTGCCACTACCATCAGTACAGTAGTAGGTAATTAAATGGCAGCAAATAAGAAATAAAGTAAATACGAAGCTGAAGTTGAATTATTGACTGTGACCTTAAAGTTCCTTAAAACCTGGTTTCAAACTTTAAATATTTCTTGCATATCTTTTATATATATATTCTTTTATTTTGCATATCATATTTTGTCTTCTGCTGCTGGAAACTTGAATTCCCCTGATGGAGTCATCCAAACGGGATCAATAAAGTGGAGTCTAAGTCTAAGTCTATCTATGACTAAATAACAAATAAACAGAGATACAGCTCAGAGCTTAAAGCTAGAATGGGGAGTTTTACATATAAATGAACACTGGTTACATGCAAGCTGTTGGCAAGCAAGTTCACAAAATCCTGATCTAGATCCTGATCCAGTCTATCAGTGCCAGGTGAATCTCTCTCTCTGTTTACC
This sequence comes from Chromis chromis, assembly GCA_900302755.1. Lineage (NCBI taxonomy): Eukaryota > Metazoa > Chordata > Actinopteri > Pomacentridae > Chromis > Chromis chromis. The sequence goes on from OMNN01028040.1 coordinate 18,318, forward strand.
AAGCACTTGTTTATGCTATGTTATGTAAGCTGTATTGTGTGCAGGTTTGAAATAAAATTATTTACTACTACTACTACCAGAGGTTTAAATCTGTTTTTTGGGCAACATTCCTGCACTGAAGCAGGAGAGATATATTTAATGTGTTGTTACTGCATGAAAGGGGACACAAAAGTTTTGCACTTTAAGTTTAACGCATCTCAACTAATCTGCTTCAGGACAGTGTGTGCGATGACAGCAGTCACATTTTGAATCAAATAATGCAAAATTCTGATTGGTGCATGGACATATATATGGTTAGATCTTTTAGTTAGGTCTATATATACACTTAGACGCTGACACAATTTTGCTATTTTTGCAGTTTACCAAAAACTATTGAATTTACAGTTTTTAAATAAATATGAGCTTAAAGTGCAGACTATCAGCTTTAATTTAAAGGTATTCACATACAAATTGCATTTACAATTTGTAATATGCAGTGACAGCTGTCTTCCCTCTTTTTCAAGAAACGAAAAGTAATTGGACAAACAATTCAAAAGGTGTTTCATAGACAGGTGTGAGCCAGTTGCTTGTTATTTCCTTATCATTTAAACAGGTAAAGGGTCTAGAGTTGACTTAAATTGTGGCATTTGTATGTAAAAGCTGTTGCTGTGAACCCACAACATGCGCTCAAAGGTTCTCAAGTGAAACTGACCATCCTCAGGCTGCAAAAACAAAACTAATCCATCAGAGAGACAGCAGGAACATTAGATGAATGACCAAATCAACAGTTTGGTACATTCTGAGAAAACAAGAGCTCGGCAACATAAGAGAGATCTGGATGTCCTCGAAAGACAACAGTGATGGATGATCACACTCTTTTCTACAGTAAAGAAAAACCACTTCACAACATCTAGCCAAGTAAAGGACACTCTCCAAGAGGAAGATGTATCATTATCCAAGTCTGTCATAAAGAGAAGACTTCATGAGAGCAAATGCAGAGGATTGCATTTCACTAAATGAAAACAAAACTAAAGGCAGAAAGAGCCGTGAATAAACAGCAGCTGAAAAGAGCTTCAGCAAAGGCCTGCAAAATTATCACAGAGGTGGTAAAATCATTCACAGGTGATGGCCATAGGGTTCAGACTTCAGACAGTCATTGTGTACAAAGGATCCTGAACAAATTATTAATTTAATTGCGCCTTTATTCTTTAATTTCATAACTATGGTGGTGGTGTACAGAGCTAAAATTATGAAAATTGTGTCACTGTCCCAAAATTTCCAGACCTAACTGTGACATTATTTTTCTCCACCCACTTCAAATGAGTGACAAAGCACTCCAAAAAATAAAACTCTCTTGCCCTTTTAACATAGTCACTATAACTTTGAGATAATGCTGCGCTCACATAAGAGGAGTCTTTTCTGTGCACCAATCAGAATGTCGCATTTTTTAAATTAAAATATGACATAAGCACAATGACTTATCTGCAGAAGTTTCCATCAGTCATGTCTAATTATGCAACCTTTAAATGAACTAATCTATCATACTGCATGATGGTATCATTGCTCGGAAGGTATGAAGGGGAGACTGGTGGTGACCCATTGGAAGTTATTTACCTTCTATGAAAGGACTAGAAGGGCCTCTAGGCACCAGTTCTTGCTTTGCCACAGAGTTAAGGCACAAAAACAAAAAAATAGTAATTACTGTCTTATACATCAGCAAGGCACAATGCTACTAAAAAGCAAAACAGATGACGGCTTCAGACAACTATTGAGAGTAGGGGACTAATTGGCCCCTTTGAACGACATAAACACACTCCAGTTGCTATACACAAACAAGGACAAACCACATCAAAAGTGCTTCAGGGGTATATCACCACATGTGATTGTAGAGGAATGCCGCTAAGAACCATCTGAAGTGATTAAATGATGAGCGAACCTTTGAGTGAAGTGCAGCTCCACATTTGTCGTCGGCCACATCCTCCACTGTGGCTTCAGATTTTATGTAAACATGACAACAGAGAATAAGCAGGGACTGACAGTTGTGGGAAGCATGGGGACCGCAGCAGTAACTCCATTGTAACAGCAGCTTGTGTGAAAGTGTGATCACAGCGATACAACTGCCATTGGTATTTATTCAGAGCTCAAGAATGTGACAAGAGTTACAACAAAATGGTATGTGCATGACCACTAGTGTTCTTCATAATAGCTCGACAATATATCAGAGCTGTCACTCAATGAACAGAGTCATTCATTAAAGTGATGTTATTGCTCTTTCTCCAATGAGACACTTTGTAGGCAGCCTGCAGACATTCCCTTTGCCCTCGGGCCTCTGTACTCTGACATGACCTGTATTTGGCACATGTAGGACCACAAAAAGTGACAGCTGTGAGTGTATTCCTGCCTGTGTCCGACTCCCATCGTCCCAAGTGTTGGCCCTGGTCAGGCGTAGTCACCGGCAGCCCCACACCCTTCGTCCAGCAGCCCATTCACTGCCAATCACAGAGCAATATAACTGCCAGAGAGTTTACGGACTGATAGCCTCCAATAGAGGGAGGATCAGGGTGTGGAGGCTCCTTTGCTTAACTCTCCCCCAGCAAGGGCCCCTGGGTGCCCATTGATGACAGCTATCATTCACAATGCAGAACAATGCTGGTGGATCTCAATGTATAGAAAAGGAAAGGGGGTAGATGATGGAAGCAGTGATATCAAACAGTCTTACTTAAAGGCCAGCTGAAGGCAAAACTTAATGGGATGGGCCTTATAGTGAGGAGACGTAAACATAATTGATTGATTATCAAAAAACCTCGAAAATTAGAACTATATTGTAGTGCGTGTTAGAGCTACACCAATATTTTGTAATTGCATGGCACTGCAGTGATGCACAGTACCTATAAAAAGTATTCACCCCCCTTGGATGTTTTCTCCATATATTGCTTTCCAACTTTAGATCATGGTCAATTTAATTTAGCTTTTTGACAAGAATTTACAAAAATACTCACAACAACTTACAAAGTTATGTCAATTAATTAAAAGACCGCATAAGTATTTACCCCCTTTAAAGTGATTTGCCTAGTTCTACGCAGGTGCAGCAAATTGGTGCTAGAAGTCACGCATGTACTGAAATGGAGATCATCTGAGTGCAATGAATGTGTCTCAAGTAATTGTAGTATAAAGGCACCAGTACCTGGAGGGTCAGGTCACTGGTGAATCAGTACTTCTGGCTTATAACTACACCATGAAGGCAAAAGAACACTCCAAGCAACTCTGTGAAAAAGTTTTTGAAAAACATAAGTCAGGGGGATAAGTCAAGAAAATTTCCAAGTACTAATATCCCTTGGAGTACAGTTACATCCATCACTAAGAAATGGAAGGAATACGACACGTGTGTAAATCTGCCTAGAGCAGTTGTCCTCAAAAACTGAAGAGCCTAATGAGGGAGGCTACCAAGACACCAATGACTTCTCTGAAGGAGTTACAAGCTTCAGCAGCTGAGATGGGAGAGACTGTGCACAACAACTGTTGTCTGTTCTTAACCAGTCAACACATTTTTGTGAGAGTGGCAAAGAGAAAGCCACTGTTGATAAAAGCTCATATTAAATCTCAACTAGTGTTTACCAGAAGGCATATGGGACATTCTGAAGTCAACAGTAGACGCTATGTTGGGCAAACTCCAAACACTGCACTTCATCACAAACACACCATCGCTGCCATGAAGCATGGTGGTGGCAGCATCATGATGTGGGGATGCTTTTTTTTTGCCCTGGAGGGCTTGTAAAGATAGGGAGTCAAAGGAATGCAGCAATGTATAGGAAAGTCATGGAGGACAACCTAATGCAGTCTGCAAAAAATCATGGGAGAAGATTTGTTTTCAGCAAGACAACGACCTGAAGCATGCAGGCATAGCTACACAAAAATTATTTAAAGGCAACAAGGTGAATGTGGCCGAGTCAGAGCCCAGACCTCAATCCAGTTGAGAGTTTGTGGCTGGACTTCAAAAGGGCTGTTCACTCACAATCCCAGTGCAACCTGACAGCGGTTTTGCAAATAAGAATGGGGTAACATTGCAGTGTCCAGATGTGCAAGGCTGATTGAGACCTATCCACACAGGCTCAATGTTTTAATTGCAGCCAAAAGTGCATCGACTAAATACTGACTTGAAGGGGATTTATTTTATTTTATTTTAGGTTTGATATTTCTAATTGATTCACATTACTTTGTAGAATTATTTTTTCACCTTGACATGAAAAGAGTCTTTTTTGAAAATTCTTGTTTAAAAAAAACAATGAAATTGACCACAATTCAGTGCTGAAAAGCAATAAAAGAAGAAAACTTCCAAACTTTTTATAGGCACTGCATGTGTATGTTGGGAGCATTAGAAAGGTGACTTAGATTATGCAACAAATGTACCAAACATGAAACAAAATGTGCAAAATGTCAACTTTCATTCGTGACTTCACCTGTGAATTAAATCCCACTCTAAGTGAAAGTTCTCCATCTAATCCACTGCAACACCACATCCTTTTGTCACCATGGTCTTTCTTGCTTCTTATCTGATCAACACAAAGCTTTGTGATTGGCCTTAAATCTCCCATCATGATCTAGATTTTGTAAAGCCTAAAAATGGAGTCAGCAGGAGTTGCAGAAGTTTAGTTTCCACTCAGACCACTTGAATTACAATATGCAGAAAGGTGTCCACTGATGCCAAACAAACACTGCCTACCCTGGATTTAAAGCAACAGACTAAAATATGTCTACCTCCCCTCTTTCAATTTGCAAGAGCGTGAAGTTGTACCAGATCCCCTACTGTACTACTGGAAACATGACAGAATATTAAAGTGTCAGACTACTTTTCACCTAGTATTTATGTTTTATTTCATGTTTTAAATGAGTTCATAAATAAAAGGTATTACAGTATGGCAACAGGATGAGCGAAACTGTTTGAGTTTTGACAATGCTGTATATTTTCTGAAGTGCTGGGAGGAGAAGTGTCTTCATTAGATTAGATTTTTGGAACACAGAAAATTTGTATTTTCTTCCAAAAGATGTGTTTTGACGTGTAAATGTTCTGGTATCTTAGGGATGGTTTTGGATTCAGAAACAAAAATTGCACACAGCATCTGCAATAAAAATGCATCAAACTTAAAGGATAGTTTCTTTACTGTTTTCTAATTCTGTGTCTCATTGTTTTTAACATTTCCAGATCTACTGTGCATCCATTTAGAAACACTCCATACCAAATAGTTACACTTTTTATGGCTTCAGTCTAGAAGAATGTCACTATCATTCCCACATCTTCAGACTGTTTCTTATTGTAAGAACTAAAGGGTGAGGGGCATCATACCCCACACTGGCCTTCACTTCATCATTATGTGTCAGGGAAAAATGTGACACTGTTCTGATCAGATTGACTGATTAGGTTCTACTGTGGAGCTCACAGAAGGCAGATATCCTACCCTACATAAGATATAAAAGCACTCTAATACATGTCATTCAGATACATAATTTCATCCATTGGGAATGCAGAGCATTAAAACAAAATTAGCTGGTTTTTGGGTGTTTATGTCGAGTCTATTATACTTCTCACTGTGTTTATATGCTAAATTTTAGGTAAACCTATCCTGTCATTTCTGCATGAATACTGATCACCAAACATCATGTTCTGCAGATGGTTTCAATCTTCTCAAAGACCTCCATTAAGCCCATCAGGACCAGCTTGTTTAGAGACTCAGTGGTCTTAAGCTGTGCTGGGCAGCACCTCACTGGGCATCTATGTTCATGGATCCTCTGTCCTGACGATTAAGTCTTTCATTCAAGCATGAAGTAATCAGAAGTAAGCCAGGTCAGCTTAGCTGCCACAAAGAGCTCTGAACATATAGAGGAGCTGTCAGTGCTGCATTTCCCAAAGCTTGATCATGAGTCTTATAACAGCCATGAAGGAAGTACTAAGAGGTGTCATGAAACTACATAGGTTGCAGTGGGGACCTTTTGAGAAAATCATGTGCTGATTGAGAAGTTAGTTCCTAAGAGATGCATGTGAAGGATCCAGTATGCTGGCCAGAGAGTGTAAGGTCAGGTCAGATCACTGTAACAAAATGAGATCATGACGTTTAATTGTCTCTGCAGTTTCAACATGCAACAAAATCTGGGAGGGCCTAATTTAACAGAGACATGGATGACTCTGGTAAAAACTTGACACTAAAAGGAATTTCCTGTCGTGTGGTGTTATCTGAAAAACAACAGAATCCTCCACTGTTTTACTTCAACAGCTCAAATTCAACAATGGAGTTGCTGATAAAATACTTGGGCTTCTGGTGAAAAGGCCAACTGCTGATGTGAGGAGATTCCCATTCACTCATAGACAAAGGCTATCACTTAAACAGAGTGCAGTGGGGAGGCTTGGAGAGCTGACTGTAATGGATTAGAATCATAATCTCCAGCAAAGAGTCAAAAAGGTGTTTTTAATCAAATTGCAAGCTGTTGATCAGCTTCAGTCTGTCTGGGACAAGTTTTCACAACTCTTAGTTTTACTGTAATTAGATTTCAAACTATATACTGTATACAATGACAATTATATAAAATGTCCATGAGTAAAATGCTACAAATTGCTTCAAACAACTTTGCATAATGACAGAAATCACATTACCTTCATAGAAACTAAAAGCCAGTATGTTTTATTCTTACACTCTTGCGCTGCTGATCGTAGCAGATTAAAAACGAACAACTGGAGCACAAAAAAAGAAGAAAAAAGTACATTTTTAAAACGAAACACTGCAAGAATGTTTCTACTCACCATACTGGCAGCTGGGCCCATTGAACCCTGCAGGACAGTCACAAAGCTGGGTGGACCCTTCCCGACACTGTCCTCCATTGAAGCACACACCATAGCTGCACACCGCTGCATGTGTACATGTGGACAGATAAGTTGGTAAGAGAGGAGAGACAGAACAAACAGGTGAGTGAAGCAGAGACACCTGGCTGTTGTCATGAGATGTCTCCATCTGTGGTTTCAAACACTGACCTCTTTCTATCAAAGACTTATCATCGGCCTGTTAACTCCTGTCTAAAGAGGAACCTTGATTCTCCTCTATTCACACTAACCAATGTAAGAGGAATCCGCCACTTGGCTTTGAGAAGAGGAGCAGGCTTTTAGCCAAGTGAAAGAAAATTTCTAAACTATATTTCCATGGAATCAGGGATACGAGATTGGCAGCAACAGCTTGTCTGACTTTTATGGGAAACTGCCCTCTTCACGCAAAGTCAGAGAACATTACCTGAGAATGACCTTAGTTGATTACCTGAACTTTTGATCATTGTCATAAACTGATCATACAGATGTGGCTGGGTGAGTTATGGGGTAAATTCAGAGAGCCACGGGGCGAGTGATGCTCATCCATCTCTTGGAGCCAGCGACCCTGCGTCCATAAATCCCTGTAAGTCAAACTGCTCATGCTAGTTAAGACGTGAAATTCAAAGAATCCGGGACATATAAACAGTGAGGGCCACTAGGTAGCTCAGAACATGTGAATCCACCTCAGAGGTGTACCATCACATTCCATAAACTCACAGAACACTCACATTAATCATGATAGCCTCCACCTAAAAATGTGTGTGTGCACGTATAGTACACGTGTACCTGAGTCTCACTGCCAATCTAATGTATTATGAGGCTAATATCCCCGTGAAGTAAGACGCAGCTGTTTAAGCCGGGATTGTTGTTTGCACTCTCCTGATCAAAGCACAGTGCTTCGTGATGACAGGTCCAGAAGATTGAGGTCTACTATTGCTGTTCCTGCAACAAGTGGACACTGAGTCAAAAAACACAGTCCAGCTAATCACAAGCAGAATAGAAATGCCAGTCCTTCCTAAGATGATTGTAAGGAGGTTGTCTTAAAGTCAGATTAATTTTGCATCTTCTGCCAGACATGCATTTTTGTCCATCTAATCCCACCAGATGCGGCATGACCTGTCATCACTGCAGGTGCTGGTCTGATGCCATATATTGGCCATATATGGACAAAGTGATGGTCTCATTGTGCCGATTATAGTTTAAACAGAAACATCAGGGTGGTTTCAGCTTGCCCCCATCAACAGATTTCTACCTTATCTTTGTTTTCATTATTACTTTAATTACATGCACATTTTGTTGCGTTCTGTATTGCTTGTATAGTACCAGCGCTTCCAGTGTTTCCAACTGTCATATTGAGTTTATGTTTTATGCATTTTTATTTTTACTCTGCCTTGCTGTAAAAAGAATATTCTCTTGTGGACTAATTAGGGGCCTGAATCATAGACTGTATGTAAACCCTTCATGACATCACCCACAGGTTTCCTGAACAGCGGTTTTGAAGCTCAGTGTGGTGACTTTGGTCGTTTCCATCTTGGCAGTGCCCGACTCTCAGCTCACCAAAAAATGAGCAAAGAGGTGGCATGTGAGTAGAGTTGAGGTGGGCCATGCAAACATCTCTGGGCCATGCACTGTCCTCTGACAGTATCCACCTGTCACTCAAAGTGGTTACACCCTTAATTATGCATAACTTTAAGCACTAACAACATTTAAATGGGTGAGTTATATAACAATTCACCCCCTGAACATTATCATGAAAGGAGAAATTAGCAATAAAGATCAAAACAGCTTTTGTTCCAGGCTGGAAACATGTTCATTTCTGCTGTAAAGTTTGACTTTTTAACATGGGAGTTTTAACGTGGGATCGACTTGCTTTGGAGCCAGCCTCAAGTGGTTATTCATGGAACTGTCCACATTGGCTTCATATTTCAGGCCTGGAGGTTGCCACTTGGTCTGAATGGACAAGACGGCGGCTGTGGCTCAGGTGGTAGAGCGGGTTGTCCACTGATAGCAAGGTTGGCGGTTCGATCCCCGGTCCCCCCCACATGCCGAAGTGTCCTTGGGCAAGACACTGAACCCGAAGTTGCTCCCAATGGCAGATTAGCGCCTTGCATGGCAGCTCTGTCGCCATTGGTGTGTGAATGTGTGTGTGAATGGGTGAATGCGAAACACATTGTAAAGCGCCTTGGGTACCGCTAAGATAGAAAAAGGCGCTATATAAGTGCAGACCATTTACCATTTACCAAGACAACTACTGTATGAATAACTTGACACAATTAGTTGATTACCAATAAACATAAACCTAAACAGCCCCATGGAGAGGGCATCCCCCACCAAGGCCAATGCCCTGTCTTGCAATTTTAATGAAAGTGGTCCAAATCTGCACCCAAAAATAATGGATTCTTCCTTTACCCATGCTCCACTTCTCCATCAAGTTTCAAGAATTTGGTTTGGTGGCTTTTGCAAGATAAGGCAGAGTGTTTCTCTAGTTTAAATAATTGATTGAGAATAAAAGGCTTGGTTTTACAGACTTCTGGCCTGCCAAAAAAGCCAAATTGAATACATGTTTTTGGGTTTTGGGAAATGATGATGGGCATTTCCCACTATTTGCAGACATTTTTAACGAGCACATCGGTTAGTGATTTGTTTATGAAATAGTTGACTTATAAAAGTTTTTAAAAAAAAAAGATCAGTGGCACCCCTACTTTAAATACTTTGAACAGATGTACAATAAAAAGGGATGCTTCGGGGTGTGAAAATATAAGCTGGCTTAAGTCTTTCTACGATCAGGCTTCAGCTGTACCATGTCAGCGGTACCTTGAGGGAATAACATAACATTTCCAGACAAAGGAGCTGAATGTGAAGAAGTGGTTCCTCTAATAATCACAGATGAGCCCGAGTAATTTCATGCATGTCTCTCAGATGGCTCTGCAGAGACCAGCACATAGCCTAAACATCCGCATGTCATCTGGCTCCGTCCTCAGACACCTGCTTAACAGTTGGACCATCCAGAGCATTTGCAGTGGATAACCCACACATACATGCGCGTTATAGTGTATAAAACACACAATACAAATAAGACATCAATATCTCTTCCTTGCAGTCTTCCAAACACCAATGATTCACTAAACACTATGAAATACATCTATGTTGTGATCAACAGTTATAATTCAACACTTTGCGCAATTTGTGAAACCAGTGAAATTCTATTCCAACAAGAATACCAGCTCACCACCGCTAATCTCCCCATGATGACTTCCAGTTCCTCAAGACTGTGTGGCTACAGACGCCACGATACAGTAACATATCCATCCCTTCTTCTGTGATTATTCTGTCTAATGTGAGGGAATTTTTTCTGTGTGGTGAAAGTAACAGATGACAGATGAGCTGAAAAAAAAGAAAAACATTGCTCAGTGGTCAGGTTTAATTGCGCTGTTTCAGCAAGATCCAGATTTTACAGAACAGTGACATTACCACCAGCTGCGAGGGATCACATTAATGAGACATTCCTAAATTGAGTTGGAAAAAAGCTTTAAATGAACAAAATCACCAGCAACAAAGCAAAAGGTCAGATGTCTCTCAGAGTCACTTCAGAGTAGCATGACTAAGCGACAACAAGGGGAATGTACATTCCCCCTTCAGAGATGCGAGACACACAAGATTGTTGGCAGCTAACCAGGGCATTTTTGGGCAGCCCCCTTCCTGAGCCCCTTATGCTGCTTAATCTTCCCTGAAATAATTCCTTAATGTGGCATGCAGCGTGGCATAAAACTCACTCTCATCTGTTGCTGCGAATGCCTCCACTCCATTACAAAGACACCTTCTCTGAGAGGATTAGCAGCTTCCACAAAAAGAAGAGACAGACAGAGCAGGGGTCAGCGACTCGCGCAGAGAAACTGAAAACCCACGGGCAGGTGTCACCCTTACAGCTTCTGAAGGGGATGACCACATCAACACAGAGGAACCCCTGTGTTTGTTTAGGCTCCGTCGATCTGTTTAACCCCCAGAGAGCGACCCAGAGGGAGACCACATTTGGGGCAATTCACAGACACAAAGGCCTGCGCTCAGGGCTCCGTTTGGTGCCATAATTGGTACGCGCAGAGCCAAGCACTGTATTTTGAGGCAACAAATCATGTTTTGCTATGCAGAGGAATGTGTAATTTCAAAGAGTTCTTGTGAAAACTAGAGCTAGCTATGTCAGATGATCTTTGACAGGTTTCTTTGAAAGATTTTAAATACCATTTGAGCTAGACACTGGCTCGATTTGACAAAGCAGGCACAATAATGCTATAATAATGCTTAGCAAGAAATGTTTCAGTCTGAAAGACGCTATAATTAGAATATCTGGGGCATTTGCTGTGCTGCACATCATATTGCATGTCAGTATTGCACCAATTCCTAAGAAGAGATGCACTTGTTTCCATTACATCTAAAACGAAATTTGGCATTCAGCCACATTATAAAGCAAAAACATTACTTAAAAAAACTCCTGTTGTGATGTAGCATGGCAAGTATTTGGCCCACTTCCTCACTTACACTTTGTACTGTGCCATAAATCTTTAGACATGATAATGGCATACATGTAACCAAGACCAAACTGAAAATAGTGCATACATAATGTCAATAAACTCTGTTGAAAGTTGAATGGACACAGAGTTTGTTGCCCCTTATTGCCTTTAAACACTGCTGCTTTCAAATGAAAAACAACGTCATGGGAAACTAATTTTAACAGTGTCCGTAATGCAATTACTCATAATTTCTAACCTCATAGCTAAACTCAACCATCTGAAACTAAACCAGCGATGTCCATCTCTCCAGAACAGCTTTCCTTTCCTATGTGAGCAGCTTGATAATGTTCTTTTAATGCGTCATTGATTGCATGAAATAAACAGGTTGACATTTGCTCCAAGTAAAGTATTTAACAGCGGTTGAACGGGATTTCAAAGGGGCTTTAAACAAGCTAGCCAGCCCAACTCATTTCCACACCTACACCATCTTATAATATATCCATGTCTGGATCTCTAAGGCTTTAGATCCATGTTTACTTCTTGTTTGATGACTTCATATTTGCTAGGTTAAGTGTAATTCTCCAAACTACACCTGTCACATGTTCTTCCAGTAGCATCAACTGCATCCAACTGACCTTAAGTTGTTGAGAGTAAACTGATGATTTGCTCACAGCCTCATGCTTGACAGCAGTTCCACAAACTTTAACAAATGTGACAGCTTTAATTTGTTTGGAGTTTTCTGCTGACCTTGCTACCACAGCTGCACGCTACTCATTAGATCAAAAGGAATGTTGGGTAACCAGAGGCAGTATTTCGATGAACCAAACAATCTAAACTACACCAGTGTTTTGTTGCATAATGCACCATGAAATGTCTCGGTTGTTTTTGGTCCGTTTCTCTCTATGCGTCTCCGTCTATGTCTATTTGTGTTCAGCTATGCACAATGCGTTCCCCATGACCGCTGACATAGTTGTTGTTGTGTTCCATGACACACTCAAACACACACAAAAGACCACCCATGGATAGACGGGACCATTTCCTCTTTTCTGGCTACAGGGCCTATTTCACATGTAGCTACCTTTGCCAGTCCCACCACAAAAGGGGGCCAGTTCCTATTCAGCAGTTAACGAGGACGACAAACTGGAGAAGCCATTGTCCCTGCTCCTCAGCCCCTGTCACAAAGCTTATTGTTGCCGTCAATCAGCATAGCTGCTCGTTTCCACTGCCTGCTAACCCTGTCCATCCTCACCCGTCCTGTGGCCATGTGTTCAGTAAAAGGTTTAACTCACTGATTGAGTGGTCCTCCAAACGCTTAAGTGGAGGAAGTCGCCATCGCAAAGTCAAGAGCTCTTCACTCGCAGTAGAACCAGATAGACATTGAGCAAATTGGAGTCTTTTCAAAACACACAAGTCACCTCAGTTGCACTTGGAGATTTTTCAAACAACTCATTCTGCCTCCAAACACCACCTGACTTTTGTAGAAAAAAAGAATAGATGGGAAAATCTTAAGCAGAACAGTTGCAAGGAAAAAAGCACACCTACATGAAAAAAACATCCTATAAAAAGATTAATTCATCCAGTTTGACTCCCCTTTGTGCATTCTTCATGAAATAAAGCTGGAAAACATCAGAACTTGGAAAACAAAAACTCCAAATCTCAGATATCTGCAAACTTGCTCAAGAACTCTGAATCAATACTATTGTGTGTATGGAAAACACATAAACCTTTATAATTAGATGATAGTAGCCTGAAACTAAAAGATATGGAAAACAAGAGGGAGGGGGTCAAATTAGCAGAATAAAAATGTGAAAATAACCAGACGTTTGCTGCGCTGTGGTATATGCTTTCTCCAAATATGTGACTAATTATGCTAAGCAAAGAAAGCTGGAGCTCACAGCAACTGAGACGATTGCAATCCTGTAAGAGGATGTCAACCTACGTGTAACTGATGGATATAATGGGAGAGAAGAAACACAGGTGAACTATAATGAAAGGGCAAAGGGGGGGTGAACCAACAAACCACTCAACTAGTAGAAGTAACACATGATTAGAGCCTCAATTCTGCTCAACTGCCTCACAATAACCAGAGGTCATTAGCCTAATTACCTTACACTGACTGACTGATTTTATTGGGGAACACACACATGCAGACAGAGGAAAAGGAGACAACAAGGCACATAAAGAAACCTCAAATGTCCCAGACAGTAAATCACTATCTCAACACAAAGCATTCCCATCTTTCTCTCATTTGGGGTTTTTCAGAGGATTTGCTAAAGCTGTACATTTTGCAAAGCAGATTTTCCCTTTTTGGATGTTGGAGGTGATGTTGAAAACAGCCACACAGATTGCATTGTGCTGACTGAGGTACAGTGCAGATAGCACACAGCAAAGTGTGCAGGAGTGGGAGGATTGTGGTGTGAGCTTCCTTTTATCCTGGTTCAATGGCTCAGAGAAAAGGGTGATTAGTTTGTCCCATCTCAAAGTGCTGCCACGTCTTTGGTTACAGAGATAAAAGCCCTGCCTCATGTTGAAGAGAGCA
>OMNN01028041.1:0-26218 GCA_900302755.1 Chromis chromis
GACCACTGAAAAATAGAAGCATAGAAACTATAGTAATTTTGATTTAAGTTGTATAAATTTAGCAAAGACAAACAAATATAAATATCTCATGTTCATTTCTTGCCATTAAATGCAAATACATTTGATTTATACAGGCTATATTGCTGCTCTTTTAAACCGATTTATTCTTAGAAGACATTAATAAAGATTGAGATTTTAGTGAACTGAATGTCAGTCAAGAACAATAAAAGAATAATATTTTTGCCATATTAACTTAATTTTACATTTAGTCAGTTACCATTGTGTTCAACGCTGACTTTCAGTTCTCCTACAATACTCCATATTATTGAAAACTACACCATATGTTTACTGTATATTATTGTGTGGGTTGAATATCGAAGATTTTCTAATAGATGTTGTCAAAGACCGTTTCTATGAAATATTCCAAGAACCAGCACTCAAGTAATTATTCATGCTGAAATGTGCGAGCTACTGCGTGAATGACTCATAAAGTCATACTGCAGTAACCATCTGTACAATGAAACACATCTGAAACCTCTGACATGCTTCCAACGCTGCTGCCTTGAATGAAACAAAGTGCCACACACTGAGGAGGGAGACTGCCATTTATTACCCTTAAGTGACGCATCTTTCTCTGCATATACTGTTACAAGAAAGATGACTCATTCTGATCCACTTAAAACTTTATATAGGTTCCTACAAAAAAATGACTATGCTTTAAATGCCACAGATTATGAACAGTGCTGTGTTACACAGAGTTGAGTGAATTGATTAGCTTAAACACTGGTGTATAAGACAGAGCAGGGATGAAACCTGGACATCCTGCACATTTAATCCAACCAAAATCTATAACACTATAATCAAAGACAAATATAGCCTTCTGAGATCCATGTGAGCTCTGCTGCACTACTTTTAGAGGCAGATGATGACTCAAGCAGTGTATTTACTGATGTATCCAGAGTAGAAAGTATCTATTTAGTTTTCACAGGTTCCCATTCAGACAGGATGTGCTGTGCTAAAGCTGCCAGATGTCTAGCATTATGTGTTGAGTATTTAACTAAGCAAAGGAAATATAGAGCTATTCAGTGCATTAATTATCTCCATTTCAGCAGGCAAGGCCCAATTTAACAGAGTTGTTTGTTTAAAAAGAAAAAAAAAGACATGACATTCATCACGTTTGTGCAGTGTTTCAACTTCAGTTTGCTTAGTTGCTTCTTATAATATAAACTGAATGTTTCGAAGAGTCAATGGAGTGAATGGGTTCTATGTGGTTGAAATTAAAGGAAACATCCACCCTCAGTTACTCTTCAGGAGGTGTTCAATCAGGGATTTTGCATATTGACACCCTCCAAGAACTACGTGTATTAGCTTTCTTGCCAACAGTTGGTTGAGAATATGGATACAACTCTTATGTCTGTATGCTAAAGCTGAAGCAGCCAGAAGCAGCTGGTTAGCTTAGCATAAACACTTGGGCAAACAGCTAGCATGGCTCCATCTTGAAGTAGCAAAATATGCAGTACACAACAGTGCATAAACATGAAGTTGTAGTTTTACAGAGTCAGTCTAATTCAGAGTGGCAACTGAGGGGTTGTTGCTGGACAGTAAACCGCAATTTGTCATATTTACACTTTATTATTTGTGCAGATTACTCAAACAAGATAGAACAAGTTAGTTGGACATTATGTGAACTCTAGAGGTGCTAGCAGGCATATTTTTAACTTCTAGACACAGCCAGTCTAGATGTTTCCAGTCCCTTTGTAAAGGTAATCTAACTATCCTCTGGTTGTAGCTTCATATTTAGCATACAGACACCTATGGTACCAATCTTCTCACCTGATTTCAGATGAGTATATTTTCCAAGTATTCTTTTACATGTAATATTCATCTCTGGGTTATATGTAAGTATGCAGAAAACACAATGATTAAGAGGGCAGCAATAAATTGAGAAACTAACACCAAACGAGAGTCACTTCTTACTCAACCATCACATGTCTTGTGGCTGTACTGCATTCTGGTCTATTGAGGCTACTGCTGGTGGATTTATTGTCTGTGATGTATGTCTCCCTGGAAAACTGGTGGATGGTGAATAAAAGGCGATTCTACAAAGACTCACAGTATGATTCTGCGGGACTGATACCAAAACCTGATGTTCAGTGTTAACAGTCCAGCCAATCCGAGTAATGCAAAAACAAATGACCAACAAAGGTTAATGGAGGTTAAGTAGACTTTTCCCTTAAAGGCCCTGAAAAGCAGTTTTGACGATCAGCCTCTGATTCTAAAGAGTGCATCCTACATGAACACGTTTTCTGCCAAAATTAGAACTATTTCTGTTTTGTGTCTTCTCGCTAGTGGGTGGGCCTGAGTTGGAAAAAGATGACTTGGACCAATCAGAATTGAAATCAAAATGCGTGTTGGGTTTGTTTGTTTATGTTGCCAGTCCACTGTCAATCACATTTGTTAAAAAGGACTCCCACACAGTCCTGAAGAAGCAGATTTGTCAGTTTTTGACTGTTACATCCTTAATAAATAAAAAATAAGATTTTTCTTTTCCTGACTTTAACGTAGTTGATTTATTAGTTGTGAATCTTTGTTGATGTTACAGAGAAATACTTCAAATCTGTGGTTACATTTTCAGGGGCTTTAAGGGCTATAAAATGGCTTAGCCAATATTTTCTGATTATAGCAGTTTGGACAGTAAGCAGGATTCACAATAAATAATATAATAATGATAAAAAATTAAATGAATTCAACAATAAAGTTACATCAAGACTTCAAATATTTTCCCCGCACTTCAAATAAAACATTTCAAAATGTTCCATCAAGTGCATTATTCCATAAATCTAAGCAGGCATAGTGATCACTTTCTTCGAAAACACATAATAAATAACATGCATACCATTAAATCACTCACTCTGCAAACAAATACATACTACATGTTCTCACTCCTAACAAATCTCACATCGATTAGCACGGACACTTTAGCTCAGTACTTCAGTCCAGACTTGGATGTTGGTGCCAGCACTGCACTGCTGCCTCTTTGTGTGCTGGTTTCTATGGCTGTGGTTCATGCTACACTAACATTTATTCAGCACTACTGTGATAAAATGGGTAGAAAGGGCTTCAGTACTGTAATTCTTTTCATTTAACCTGCTGTATATACCTTCATACGTAGTCTTATTCAAGTATAGCAGTAGTGTTATAAAATCAACACTGGTAAAATATAGTTAGGAGGGAAAAGTTGTGGTATTTACATACTTGAGATACTAATACTTTTGGAGGGTAAAAAGAGGCTCAAGAACAATGAGCTGAGTTTTCTTTTGACAGTGGATGAACTGCAGCTACAGCCCAAACACACGTTTGTTTCCAAACAGCCACTAAATGGGAATATTTAATTGTGTGACTGGACGTATCAGCTGTTTCCATAGCAGTAACACTGTGTCAGGAATCTCCTACTCTGCTGAGTCGCTTGCTATAGGAAAAATCAATAGCACCAGACATCTAACATCAATGCTCCTCTTATACAAGATGGATGCTGTATATCAAAATCAATACTTACCGCATATATTCCACATTATAATAATAATACCAACATAATGAGCTATCTTTGGTGAAACTATCTCTGTGCAGGATGGACTGAAATGTATAATATAGTAACATGTGTCACATGGCATGAGGGAATATTTCACTGAATAGTGTGCAGTTCAAAGACGCATATAAATGCACTTAACTGAGATCAGCATTTGTTCAGGGATGATTACTGATTATATACTTCGACAAGTGTAAAGAAGCTGTAAAGAAAGTACACTGATTACGCATTTAAAGGTCCATAAAAGACGTAATTAAAGACACTATTCAATGATAACTTCTGTGAGAAAAAAAAAGGTAAAAAGGAATGCGATCTTCTTAAATGCATGATAACAATGTGACCAATATTACCATACCATTTGCTCAAAATCAGGGGAACTGCTAAAACCAGGCTGCTACCATATTTCATGAAAAAGTTCACCCAACAGTGTTTTAACCGAAGAAAGATGGTCCGGATATAACCAATAATGCTGTCACACTTATGCAGAATGTTCACTATGAGATTGTCTTGTAGGTACCCTGCTGTGTGTGTTTGTGTCACTGCTTTCCTCACAAAGAATCTCCTCTAGTGAGGTACCTACACAGGCAGAGCACTTTGTTTTTACAATCAAAGACACGATGAAGCCTGTAGGGGGCGGCACATAACATGACACAACAGCTGCTTTGTGCTAACCTGTGTGGGCGCATATAGTATGTCATAAGAAAGACAGTAACATCAGATCTTAGTCGCTGATAACAGAAAACATGGACCCATAAAGAGCTTACTCTGTTAGATATCATCAGGTTGTGAGCGTTTTGCTGCTGTAGCCATTTTGTCATGAAGGGGCATAATTTTGTTTTTCCTACAACCAATTATCCCTCAACCTGCTTCGTGTCTTTTCTTTGTATTTAAAGTCTCCCTCCACTCATAATGACTTCACCTGGATGTCTGAGCTTCACTGTGCAGAGTTTGACAGTAGAGAAGCATTTTCACATTCATCTGCTGAAGGGGAAGCATTTCTGTGCTCACCTTGAGTCTCAGTTTCACATAAGCAATGATTTATGACTAGTGTGGAAGCCAGTCATGGTCCAGTTATGCAAGTGGGATGTGGACAGTTGACATCTTATGCTCAGATGAAAATGAATAATACTTGCATATTCATACATTTTGGATTTTTCAATAAGGGCGAAGGAGATGATTTAAAGATTACCTTGTGGAAAACCTATATCGCACAAGTGGTAACTGAAAGCTTCAACATGTCTGGAGGGGATTTAAAATCTGCTTATTCTTTACGTTTCACACTGATTTTTAAGTGTCATTATGGCTCTGAAAGAATCCCTTGTTCTATATGAATATGACGCAACATCCTCTAAGTTTGGCAATTAGCCACAGAAATATGGAATTAACACCACCTAACAACAAAATGGACCCACATAAAATGCAAGTTTCATCACAAACCCTGCATTTAACAGTGTTTTAGGCAAGAGTGTTCCTCTAACAACCGCTGCTCTTCCTGATATTGTGCCTAAGGTAAAAGTGCAGATGAGAGCAGCAGCTCCTCTCCACTCGGCAGCACTGCCTCACTACTAATCAGGGTAGCTTTTGCGAGAAGTGGGCAAGCGAGTGGTGTTGGTTACTTGCCTATGCAGGTGCTATGGTACATGCCGTGTGCTAAGAGATAGAGCTGCAGCAAAGCTTTGCTGGTACAGCAGGGCCCTCCCCTCCGCTAAAGCTGCTAGCTGGCTGCGAGTTGCTCTCTCAGCCTGTTCTCCAGTGTGACAGATCTGCCCACTAACTCCAGTGGTTTCCCTCAAATAAAGCTGAAATAAATAAAGACAAAATTCTCTCCAGGCTGCATTTCCAGCCAGAGTTTCCCAGCAGCCCACTGTCCAGTCTCCATGATGGTGCTCACATCACTTTCATCTTTTATCGTTTTCCTCTCTCTCCATTCCAAAAAGTGGGGTGCTGCTGCTGTTCCATATGTGTTTTCCAATTATTCTGCAACGTCAATCAACAAATAATCCAGTTAATCAATTCACTCTCATCAGCCAGCTGGACACTCGCTGTTCACTTGGTCTTGGGCACCACCAGTATTTCATCACCGTCTTGGATGCTGTAGGAGTGGAGAGCCCGGGTGTTGTACTTCATCTCCTCTGGGCCGAAGGCGCTGCCCTTGTCGATGTAGTAGATCCTCATGCTGTTTGTAGACAGCTGGACCACTGTTGTCAGCTGCTTCTTCAGTTCAGCTACCGTCTGGTCCAAACGGATGTTCAGCTGACACAAAGACAAACAGTCACACACTGATTTTATGTCTCTTCCCAGTCCTAGCATTGTTCATCTAAATGTACATAGCTTTAATTGAAAAACCAATTGTTTAAACCAGTGGTTCCCAAAGTGGCCGTCGGAAACTTCTCATGGGTCACAAGATGATTTTCAGAAATAAAAAATAAATAAATAAAGATAAATGATAATAATAATAAATAGCATATTTATTTTAGCCATAATTGCTATAAAAAACCCTGTGAGTCTGCTGCTCCTACATATTGTATGTTTACTCAGTGCTACAGTTTATACATAAAGATGACTTCAAGTGATGTATTTTTCCTACTAGCCTATATTAAATGACTATAAAATTGTTAATATGGTTGTTAGGCTGTTGTGGTGTTTTGCAGCACTGTTTGCCTGTGTATGGATATGCATATTAGTGTATGCATGTAGGGTTTTTGTTTCAATCACCACTGGAGATATTGGGGGTCATAAGTCTTTGGTACTGTCATTTTGGAGGTCAGGGGCTGACAAGTTTGGGAACCCTCTATTTAAATTGTATATTTGAATAGTCAAAAACATGCCAATACTGAATGATCTTAACACCAAGATTGCATCTGCTTCTGAGAGAGAAGCTGCCTCCACAATTTTGACAGTGACTGTGTGAAATAGTGTCATGGCAACCTACAGCCATCACAACTATGACAATAACTACTGTGCTGTAAAACCTGTACAAAGATATTAGAGGTGGTATTATACTACAGATTAGTCCAATAGACTGTGTATAACAGAGGGGTGCAGCCATAATGACATCACCCATTGTTTTGTGGACTACTGTTCTGAAGGCTCCAGTTTGGAGCTTGGTTGCTATTATCTTGTTGAAATCAGACGTAACAAGCAAGCAGTCGATCTGACTGAGTACCCGAGGACAACATGCACTCCGATACAGTAGCAACCTGTTAATCACAAGGTAGCTCTGCCCTAAGACAGCCCGTGCGTTATCGTGTAATTTACTTAAAATAGGCCCATAGTTTACAAAATGACCATCACGTTGTATTCTAAAAGTCTAGAAACTAGCGATTGAGACCATAAACTCGTTAGGAACACGTTTTCTGAGGTAACAAATCGTATAAGAAGTATGGTTTCTCTCTCATAGATGTCTATACAATCAGAGTTCTTTTTGCAACGAGAGTAGTTGCTCCTGCTGGCCATTAGACAGAATGCAGGTTTAAGTCACTTCTACATTAGTCAGACTCACCGGATGTAGATTGTGGGTCCTGCCATTGGTTACAAAGGTCAAGCAACTTTCTGCTCCCTTTCCACTATGTACATGGTACCGTTTTTAAAATGAACAATAACAACAACCTCAGGGCAGCAACCTACATGCTGACAATGTCAAGTTGCCAAAGGTTTGGATCATGCAATAAAGCAAACCCGAAACCTTCGTCCATCTCTTATATACAGTCTATAATTATCCCTGGGGTTGTTGTAACTTACCTAACTAGCCAGTGGGCTTATTTACCAGTTGATGCTCATGTTAGCCACTACTAGCTTCTACATTGTTGTATAAATCTTAAGAATAAACCAGATTAAACTATTAGCAAGAAGCTAACAGAGTTATGCTAGCTTGTACGCACTAGCAAACTGGGTCAAAAACAACAAAGAGGTTGCACTACGTACTTGAAAGTCTTTGGAATGTAGTTAAGCATGCATTACTTGATTTAACTTATAAAGCTACAAACACAACACTAGTAGCTACACAGATGTCTGCTGCAGCTGGAAAAGCAGTCAGTCTGAACCAAAACAAGGAGCTGAAAGATGCTAAAAAGCTCCACATGGCTGAAGGGAATTGCAGAAGCGGGTGACAGTTCTTTGTGGGTTTGTTACTGGAAAAGATTCATTTTACATTACATGCAGTTGTGTGATTTATTCTTGATATAAACATATTGATTGGAGCACCTTTAAGGAGCCGATCAGCTGTCAGCCTTTGCTAGTGAGACACTGCTGAACCTTAACATGGTCACCAAGGCAACAAAAATCATTATAAGTCAGCTAATTCTTTAACCTACACTTATCCCTTTTATATTCTTTACGTTTGTTAAAATCTTCTTGTCTGACATATTGGCTTGTAGTCACTTTCGTTAAATCCATATGGTGTCTGCACTGAGAGAAATGCTCAAACACAAGTGTTTTATGGAGCTCCACCTTTTGCTTGTCTCATAACGGATTGATATTTTTACACATGATCACACACATCATCAGGAATGCAACCCCTCTCATTTTTGGATGAAACCCAAATGTCTTGTGTATCATCTATACAAATTTCTAACAAGCCTCCTGCCTGACATAGCTGGTGCATTTGGAAAATCTGGTATAGAATGTAATTTCTTACTTTGGTTTGGATGCATTGCATACCCTACTCAATGTGGTGCCCTATGCGAGATTTTATATGGCGCCCCCTTCCATTGGCGATTTACATACGCTTACAAAAGAAATCAAATAGCATTGTTTTGTAGTAATATTAATTGGGCATTGCTTTACATTTGAATCAATGTGAGCTTTTCCATTTTAAGAGTTAATAGTAATAACTAGTTTTAATATAATTATATTGAAGCCCCCTGGAGGCCACGCTGCCCTTAGCATTTGCCTATATTGCCTATTGGGCCAGCCGGCTCTGATGCACAGCATACATTTGCATTGACCAACCCATCGCTGGGTTAACTACACTTGAATCCAATAAATTTGCCACAAACAGCAATGCTTTGCTTTCATACTGTATCAATCATTGATTGCTGCTATGAAATAATAACAGCATGGGGATTTCCATGACATGTTTTATTGAGCTATCTTTCACAGTGAAGGGTTTCCTGGATGTTGCAGTACTATTGAAACTGGCAGTGCAGAGCATAACTAAAGAACTGCTAGAATTATTTACAGCCTACAAAAGTACATATATGAAGGTATAGCAGGACAGCTTTATCTGTTGGTGCCCCCAT
Source organism: Chromis chromis (assembly GCA_900302755.1). Lineage (NCBI taxonomy): Eukaryota > Metazoa > Chordata > Actinopteri > Pomacentridae > Chromis > Chromis chromis. Next base: position 8,827 of record OMNN01028041.1, read on the forward strand.
GAGTAATTTAGAGGTGGGTTTGTGTTGCTACCAATGTTAAACATAACATCAGAGCACTATTTTTACTGTAAAATCTATGGCAGGTGATTCTTCTACTAAGTGTATCTATTTTTAAAAGTAGGAAACTGAAATTAACTACAAGGTCAAGTATTTTTGGAGAAGAAACAACAGAAAACAAGGTTACATTATAACACTTGAAGGCTTGCCACATGTTATTCTGCATGTGGGAACTATTCTGAATAGTTGCTTGTTAAACGCTGAACTGACCTGTTCTACTTTCTCCTCACAGTGAACTTCCACCTGAGCACGGCATCGAGGTCGGAGGTCAATCTCAGCGAGCGGCTCCAGCTTCCCATACTTGGTTACCAGGGAATGGTATCTAAGGGGATAACAGCAGAGTGAGTTGTGTGTTTCAACAGCACGCACACGTCCACATGACACCAACACTCATACCCTTGTAACGAGAGCACAAACAGGGAGTGCGGTGTACCTAAAAGGCAGCTCCTCCTCAGGGTAGTCTAAGTAGTAACGGATGAAGAACCTCTCTGCGTCTTCTCTCTCACTGTCAGTCACAACGCTGCCGTTTAGCACTGATATCGAGGGAAGCCTGAGGGGAAGCGTATATACATTAAGCAGTTAAGTGGCAGATATTTGTGACAGCGTATGAATCACAAAATGTATCACATTACCGACTTCTACAGTTCAGAAGACACACTTAGATCCATGCCTAATTCAGTTTCGAGCTCTCCTCAGTGCTCTCCATGTGCTATGCTTCTCACTAATGGCAGTGATATGACTTACTGTGCTATCATGAGGCTGCGTCGCTCTGCGTTGGTGTAGGTCTGCAGTAAAGGAATGCCCTGCAGTCGCACTTCTTCCAGTTTAGGGAAGAAATTCAGTTTTTCAATATCTTCCCATCGATTGAGACCTGACAACACACAAAGACAACACGTGTTTTGAACTGCTAAAATAAACTCCATTCATTTCACACATTATAGTCTGTTTCCAGGTGTTGGGGAGTATGACTGCATGTGTAGAAAACGTTGTATGCTGACCTTTTTTCTTGTACAAATTCCCCTTTTGAGGGAGCTGTGAAGTCGCATAAATGTCCTCAAGTGATGCCTTTTGAATCAGCATCAACTGAGTCTGAAGACAACAAGTTAAAAAATGAAAGCAAAACTAGAACTGTGGAGTCAGAAAGAAGTAAACCACTGTAGTGTACTTAAGGCTAGCAGTTTGAGGCTACATAGCCCACTAGCAAAACCCACCTGAATCCACACCTCAACTATTAAGTTGTGTCGTGGGTAATGAAGGCACCAGGTTTTGACAAGGAAGGTGCAACATATGGAATAAAAAAAGACAAGTGATCTCTAGCTCTTTTAGATTGACTTTATTCTTTCTTTACAGTCCGACTGTGCTTTAAGAGTAGGATGCTAAATTGGTGGAGTACCCATTGATGACAAAGATGCACAGACAGTAGACAAGTGTTGGAAGGAGGTGCAGGGTGCTTTTTATGGTGGATAGCTCTCCCCGTGTTAATGCTTTACTCAGTGTTGTAGTACTCCATATCGGTCTTACTCGTGAGACCTTTGTTTAAAGCTCTCGGAATCTACATTTTTACTCGGTCTTATCTCAGTTTCAGACAAAGGGGATGCAGAATTTTATTTCAAGATCAGTCAAGACCACAACTTCAGGGCTGACACTGTGATTGGACTTGCCCTGCCTCAGTCTCAGCCCCTCAAAGTCACAATGTCGGTACAGTCTGGTCTTGGTCATGACTTTGTCTCTCTGCACTGACACTGAAAATAAAGCACAGTGGTTGAGAACTGGTTGATTTAATGGCAAAACAATGCAGTAGCTGTTGAGATATTTCAGTCTGTCAGGCGACCAAACAACTTACCAACCAACTGACACTGCCAACCCCAGAACCACACAATTACCATGGCTCTGAATGAGAACTTAAAGTAGCTGTAAGGCTAATTACCTCCGCCAAGCGCGAAGCGTGAAGCGGAGGTTATGTTTTTGCCGGCGTTTATCTGTCTGTCTGTTTGTCTGTTTGTCAGCAAGATAACTTGAAAAGTTATGAATGGATTTTGATGAAATTTTCAGGAAATGTTGATAATGTGCCAAGGAACATGTGATTAAATTTTTCTAGTTATGTTTGTATCTTCCAGGCTGTTTTAAAACTAACTATATTTAGATGGAGTGAAATAAGCCAATTGTAAAGCAATCTTTTTTCAACTGTTGATTTGTACATTAAAATCTCTGAAGGCTGATATATGTTATAATGTTAATCATGTCATTGCAATGTAATGTTCTGCTTGGAAACCATGGCTCCTGGCATTCATGTTGATGTTAATTTGGTATGTATCACTTATCTAAGCGCTTTTGCAGACCAAGCACACCTCCTCATGGCAACGGCACTCTGCAACGCCAGCAGCCTCCTCCTGCAGGACCATATGCCCTGGCACACTGCAAAAACTGCTCTGCTCAGGGACACAACAAACCGTCCAAAGTGTTGACCTGACCTCCAAAGTCACCAAATCCCAATCTGAGAATCTGCCTGATGTGCAGAAACAAGCCTGATCAATGGACACCTCACCCTGCAACCTACAGGACCCAGAGGATCCACTGCCAATGTCCCAGTACCAGATGCCACAGAACACCCCAAGACACACTATGTCCATGTTTTGGTGGCGCGAAGGTGATTCCAATATTAGGCAGGTAGTTTTAATGTTGTGCTGATCGGTGTAGATTTGAAGGCTGTAAAGTCGACATCTAGCATATAGGATTGTTGGACCAGTTGTTGCTGCTAGATTTACCAGATATGGGATGAATAAAAAGGCAGCAAACTTAGGCTGTTTCAATAAAAACAAATAATAAGGTTATGGCCCACAGCCATCTTGAATGTCACTAACTAGAACTCCTTGCAAACCCAAGTGGTTAAGGCCACTTGAGTTGACTCAGCTGGTGACCACAATACCACAATAGTGACATATTCTGAGACTCCCACTGACCATGGAATAAAAAGAAACTTTAAGTAATTAACTTTCCCCCAGAAAAGGCTCAAAAAATGTCCTTTCCGGCAATGTCTGAGCAAGAGCAAGTGAAAATAACCTTTTGCCTAAAAAATAAGTCTGGGGCTATTTTTGTGTATTTGTTTTGTTCTCAACAAATCCTAGGAAGAGTCATCCTATTCTTCTGTGCCATAGAGCTCCACTGTTGTCCAAACACTATTAAATACACATCAGTAAGCTGCAATGCACCTCATTACCATGAACACACACTCAATCCCACATACACTGCACTGCTGCTGGAAATACTCAGTAGAACACCAACGGTGCATTAATCCACTGCTGAAAGTAGTTCTCAAATTAATGTACTATTTACCAGTTTGAGCAAAATTTGCAGTGACAAGAAGAAGAACCTACTGTTCAAGGAAAATAACCACCCTTTTTTTAAAAAAAAAAGAAAAAGTTGGTTCTGTTGACAATATTTTTAAAAATCCTTTAAGTGTGTTGAAAGCGTAATTCTAGGTTCCATCATTTGCTGCCTAATTACCTCTTGCTTCAAGACACTGGCACTTCTAAAAACAACTTCCTGAAACAATGGAAAGTGCACTGAGAAATGGTCTCAGTCTGCAGGAAAGAATTCCTTTTTTACTTTAAGAAAAATACAAGTTGAAGGATGAATCTGAGAAAATATGGCTGGTAAGATGGTGCCTCAGACGGAGGGATATGACAAACGGAAGCTCTGAACTCAATTTGAGCACATCTTTGGATATTGTTTTTATCCCCTGTACTCGCAAAAGAAATCTAAAAATAGACCCACCACTGATACTCCCCCAAATAGAAACCATTCCTGAGATAAAAGCTGATGAGGAGAGGATAATACTCTACAAATAACACAAAGCTTTTAGGATACAGTGACATGCTTGCTTGTGCTAATTTTATCAGCTGTTATCATGCGGAGACTATAATTTGGGACAGATGCTGGAACAGCGTGCTGAAAACCAGGAACCATCATGCGACACTTAAACACCCAACTGAAATAGTTTAACACATCTAAAACCAACACACACACACACAACAAGCCAACACCGAGATCCAGTCACCTGAGTTGTGCAGGTTGATGCTGCGTAAGTTGGGGAAGAGCCTTTGCAGGATATCCTTGTTGTCCTGAATGGAAGCCAAGTTGTTGTTGGCCATAACCAGAGTGTCCAAGCTGGGGAACATGGAGCCAAACTTGCGGACTTCGGCCCAGTCCTGGAGGCTGTTGTCGGTGATGTGAAGCAGGCGAAGGGTGGGGCAGGCCACGCTGGAGGCACTCACACTACTGTACTCATTAAGGCACAGGAACAACTCCTCCAGCCTGCAGAGACCCAGCAGAGAACAGGATGAAGACAAACTTACTGCTGTGTAGAACATAAAGTTACTGACTGGGTCCCTCTGAGAATAACCTTGGGACATTTTTTAATAGAGAGCAGGTCATTAACCGCTTAGAGACCCTTTCTTCCTCCACTGAAAATGCACATACAGTACGTCCTCCGCACCATACTATGTTGCAATACTGTGTATATTACTGTACTGTAAATAGGATTCCATATTTTCTATATTGTCACTATATTAATACACAGTTATGTATTCTGACTTATCACATAATTACTCTTACGCTTGCTTCTAAATATATTACAAACATTATACATTTACCAGCTACTTTATTAGGCACAGCTGTAAAAGCTTGTTGTATTGGATTGCATTACATTTCTCAGGTGTGCCTAATACATCCAGTGTGTGTATACACAATGTGACAACATTGCTATTTGAGACATGATCATCTTGCATACAATAGACTATATATCCATCCATCCATCCATCCATCCATTATCTATACACCGAGTACAGGGGACACCCTGGACAGGTCGCCAGCCTATCACAGGGCTACACATGGAGACAGACAACCAAGCACCACTCTTAGTCACACCTACGGACTATTTAGAATAATCAATTAACCTCAGCATGTTTTTGGACTGTGGGAGGAAGCCGGAGAACCCAGTGAAAACCCACGCTGCACAAGGAGAACGTGCAAACTCCACACAGAAAGATCCCAGGCGTCCTAACCGGGATGCGAACCGGGGATCTTCTAGCTGTGAGGCAACAATGCTAACATAGACTATACATATAAGATGATTATATTTCTTTGCTTAGACAGAACACTACACCTCTGTTTAAGGTGCAACAATGTATGTGTATTGCTTGCCTTGTACTCATTTCTTCTATTCTTCTATCACTGTGTTTTACTTACTACCTATTACGTTTTCCTCATTTACCTAAAGTTAGTTTTCCTTCTTTGTGCTGCTGCAACAGCCAGATTTCCCCTCTTCTGTAAAGACTTATATTAAGTGTGTGCCAGTTATCTATGTTTTGGCTGAAAGTGTCCTGGGAGGGGGGTTACGTTTTTTTTCCCCCCATCCTTTAGGTATTACTTTTCATCTGTTTAACTCTTTCAGTGTCAATAAACTGCAAACAAACGAGAAAGCCGTTCTAATGAAGCTGACCAACTCTTTATTGTCAGGGGAATTAAATTTTGTGTCTGTGTTACTGAGGAACAGGCTGGGTTTTGTGTTAACCAATGAAATACTGTAGCACCTGCTCAGAATTAAAGCCTTCCTATTGTTGAGTCTCAGCAGCCCTGATTTAATGTGACAGTTGTTCTTACTCAGGTATCTCTCTAGTGAGCAGCAGCACGGTGTCCCAGGACACTTGAGTGTTGTTGAGGACGAGGCGTCGGACCCGAGAAAAGGCTTCAGCACACCGCGGCTCCAGGGTCATGCCTGCCAGGGGGTTGGAGCTCAGGTTGAGGAAGTCCAGATTGGGGATATTGGACACAATTTTACTGATCTGAAATGAGACAATGATGTTTTTTAGTTGGTTTGATTTGGTTGCTGCTTTATTTTCTGCAATAACATTTTGCGACTGTGGATTTTAACTGAAAACTAGACAAGTGATTTCACATTGTGGACAACAATGTGGCCACAGATGTTTGCCAGTCATTAGAATTTGCATCTCACCATCACAAATACACCCAATGACAACAGACAGCCTGCACAGGTTTTTCTGTTTGGCATGTTGATTTGATAAGGTAGTCAGTTTTACTTATCGTAGGCAAATTCCATGAAAAGACCAAACAATTCTGTCCTTTTTTTTTGTAAAAATGCTCAGTCATTTCTTATAAGAGCTGGGCATTGTACTTTTTATCAAATATTACTCAACGGTAGGAAATGTCATAAGGTTAAGAACTATTTTAAACTGTGGATTAACACAGTTGCTATTCTAGTGAGTGTTTCCATTAAAGGACAGTGTGTGTGGGACTGAGTCTAACTGTACAGTGTGTGTTCATGGAACATGTCACCCAGTGCGCCACTGTGGCTCACTGTTACATCACTGGCGCTCTACAGCACAAATCCCTTAGTTAGTGGAATCAATTCATTGTTGGTTTTGATCTTTTCACTGGATTTACTGTCAATGAGAAAAATACCAAATGAGCCCAGAGACAGCACCTCATGCCAGTCCTGCAGCTTGTTGTGGGAGAGGTCCAGCTCCATGACATGAGCACAGAAGGCAGAAATCTCAGCCTGGTCTCCTGCCCTGCTGATCCCACAGCAATTCAACACCAGCACACTGGGCAGGTTCAGACGGTCTGAGAGGACGGAGACAACAGAAAGAAGAATTAATCCAACAGAAGCAAAGGTTGTGTTGATTAAGTAGATGAAACGTGTAGTAAATGAACATGCAGTTGATGAAAACCAGACATTCCTCTAGGAACAGTTGGGATTAAACAGGGTTAATGTCTTTGTCAGCAGCTTTGGTTCACTACAGTGTCTGCTTTTCAGACTTTGCACGTAAGGTTGCCCATAGTTCATAGCAATATGTACGTGAGTCCTTCATTCTGTAGGACAGACTGGTCTGGCTGCACTCAGTATCATTCTGCTATAGGGGGGGAAAAAACTGTCTGGCTTGTTTGTATTTCTTTTTTTGTGTGTCTGCATTTAATGTCATCATTTAACACCACAAAAGAGGGGTCAACTTTTTAAGAGATTCACTAATGAGATTGTATTACTTTAAACCAATCACAGTCCTTGTGGGCGGAGCTTAGCAAAGGACGCAGCTTCAGTGTTCCCTCAAAATAGAGGTGGAATTGTTTTGGTGGAAGATTTGCATGCAGGGAGGAGAGGACTGTGATTAAAATGGATAATCCATGGAAAAAAATAGCAGGTCTGCCTGACTGCAGGATCTAAATCCTCAGCAAAACTTGAAACTTTCACTGTGATTGCGTACGGTAACATACAGATAGCGGAAGGAGAGGAGAAAGCCCACTGACAGGAGCAGCCAATGGCAGGCTCCTACCCACAGCCTACATCCACTGAGTCAGACTAGACACAATTTATTGTTTATAACATTTTTAAAGTTAGGCCTGTAGGTTTACTGATGTCATGAGGACAGTCACAAGGGAGTCATGCTATATTTTAAAGTAATAAATGCACTACTGTATTGCCAATAAAAGTGCAACTGCCCTCATATGAAACAGTAATACTGTAACAATCCATGACCCACTTTGCAGAAGCCTTTGTCCTTATTTACATGATAGTTAACAAAGCCAGTCGTAACTCCTCCTCAGCTCACCTTTCATAGGGGAACCTTGGGGACCTTGGGTGGGCACCACCACCACCCCCATACCAGGCCCTCGGCGGTATGGGAAGTTCTCTGGGCTGTACTTTTCACTAATCACCTCCACAAACGTACGGCCCTCCTTGTCCTCTGGTGGCTCCATGGCTCCTTCCAGATGAGCAGCCTCCCCTTCAGCTGGCCCATAGAGTGGAAAAGAAACATACACCCACAGTGATTAGCTGTCAGCATGGACATGTTTCAACTTTAACTGTTATATACTGTAACTGTGCACTGAGCTTATACACTTTACATAGCTGTGCCAAGTATGACAGCACAAGACTAGTGCTGCAACTAACACCTACTTTTAATTAACAGTAATCTACAAATGATTGTCTGGAATAATCAGGAAATCATTTGATCTATATAACATGAAAAATGCCCAAAGTAACATCCTGGGATGTCTTGCTATTAGCACTCACTTTACAGAGAACACAGAGAAACGCTGCACATCCTCCAGTGTTGAAGCTGGATCCAGAAAATCTTTAGATAAACAATTAATTACCAAAGTATTTACTTTTACCTATTAATCAGCTAGTTATTGAAGTTCTGATCCAGACTGGCTTATACCACTGATGCTTAGGAGGTGGCTGAAAGACATTTTGACAGAAAAGGAGCAGGTTATGGCTGACCTTCTCCAATTATGCTATTTTTTTGCCCTCTCTGGTGCAACCAAGTCGTCCTGGAATTATCAAGCAACTGTTCACCTGATTAGGGAGCCAAAACCTGGGCACTGAGTCAACCCCCCTGGATGTCTTCCAGATGTACGGAACTGAAAATTTGGACATCAGGGTTACTGTCCTTGGTTTTCTTTAGAAAGAGAGTGATTCACACAAAAGTACTATATTCTACAGAGCCAGGTTTATATTTCACCGTGTGAATTCATTGTGCAATTTTTCATCTTCTCCAACACTCAAAACTTTAAAACATCAACTGAGAAAAGCAGCAAATACTTGCATAAAAGAAGCTTCAACAAAAGAAGAGTCTGGTTTGACAGCTGACCTTTAATCAGACAATTAATCAGCTATCAAAACTATTTTGATAAATGTTCTGTCTACTAATTGTTTCAGCTCTATTTATGTTAACAGATGGCATATTTTAAGAGATTTTTGATGAACCAATTACCTCAGCTACTCCCACTGATCTGGGTCATGGGAGGGGCTGGAGCCCATCCCAGCTGACACTGAATTAGGGGCGGGATGCACCCTGGAGGGGTCACAGGGCTAACACAATGAGACAGACACACATGCACACCTACAGCCACATTAGCATCAACTATTGCACCAGAGTCACTCAATACTAATACGCTGCTAACTGACAAACATGACAGTGATCTAATCATTTCAGTAATTTATTTACCGTTTTACTTTCATCATAGTTGCTGAACATACAGAAATATATGTTTTAAGCAGAATTGAATCGCTTGAAACATCGCCTCTAAGAAGATGACAAGAAGCTGTCCAGTGCAGTAAATGTGTGCATTTCTTATTTAAAATATAAAAAAACAGTAATTGGATGAGGGAAGGACACCAAAAGGTGAGCTCAGCTCTTTTTTTTAGCACAACACAGAGACACTGTCCCTTTATAAACCTTTGTATTTGTCCAGGGAGGAGAAGCAATAAAGCTGATCTTTCTGATGAACTTTAAAAACCACAAAGCAAAGAAGCCCCTTTTAAACTAACTCATCACTTAAAATTCTATAATTAAAATGACGAGCATCTGTTTTAAAGTGCATGGTGGGCAGAGCCTCGCAGAGGAATCTGCTGCAGGGAAACATAAATTATGTAGTGGTTTTGCTGAAATAAAAAATAAAGGGATCCAGTTACGATATCTTATTTGACAAAAACGGGCAGCGGTAAATTGTGGTAATGTATCAAAGCCATTTGTTAGTCTCCAGCTAATAAATCAAGCCATTTGCTGTGACGCCATAGTGATTTTTACAGACGTAAGACACACATCAGACATATGTGTCTGACCCAGAGTCAGATCTGCTTCTAAACTGTTCAAAGGACAGAAATCTTCTTACCTGAACAGACGTTTCCCCTGATTTGAACACTTCCACTGCTCACTGTCTTCTTCTGTTTCTGTACTGGTGGCCTGTCAGAGAAATCAGGAGAGGCCGCATTCATTTTGTATCCATTGTATCCACTAAAACTAAATATTATAACATTTACACAGGACTAAACGGTGTAGGAGATGAAACACTGGCCCTATAGCATCATCAGCATGGTCTTACTCCAGAGTGGCTGGTTGGGCTGACAGGCGTCTGCAGAAAAAGTGCTGGTCCCTCTTTGGTCAGCCGGCAGGATTTGCTCTAGACAGGCCCGAAAAGGGACATGGAGGACGTTCACCACATGACACTGGAGAACAAACAAGGTCAAAGATCACTTTATACACACTGTGATTCACTTGACAATCTGAATATAGGAAAAGAACATGGAAGCGCATTTGGATTCCTTAGAAGCAGACAGAAACTGCTGAAGTTCCTTTGGCGCATCGATACAACCAGAATGGAATATCCAAACAAACAAGATACAACTATAAATCAATGATAAATCAGTATAGACGATATAAATATACTCAGTGAGTGATGTTTGTGAACTGAATTCTGACGGATAAAGAGGTTCTGGCTTGTTTTGTTGACAATTTTAGATTTCATCATTTGTGGTAAACATATGGGTTTAACACTTTGTAAAAATGATGGCCAAGAAACAAGCACAGACCAAAATTGGTCATGCACCTTATAGACCAAGTAACACTAAATTGGACTACTACTACTTTTATAGGTAGTGACGTTCAATAGGTGAGAAATGATCGTCCCTATAACAGGGAAATTGGATATAAAAGGAAGTATTTCACTGCAGTACGTGCTAATTTCACTGTTACATTTACGCCGATCTGATGTGTAACGCTTGGTGACCCGTTAGAGATCTTAACTTGAGCTGTAACATTAGACGTTTTCCCATGAGGCACAAGTTCCTATAAAGCAGCTGGTTTTTAAATGGAGTTCGGCTCGGTAGTTTTGTGAGGCGCCCACGTTACCAAACGCCCTTGAAAAGTCTTGTAATTTTCTTCTTCGTTGCTTGTCCGTGAACGTACACATCACAGTTTGTAAAATAGGTCAGGTGCGCGATTGAGCACGAAGTTCATGTAAATTCGGCATAAATCTACTTGACAAAAAATTAATTATTTCGATAAAATTTCAACTTTTATACGTGCATTACCAACTACATCAATCTGGTGAAAAATGCACCTGGCAACAACAGGCAGACCGACAATTAAAGTTGAATTATTGTTGTAGGAGCTACTTCTTCTATGAGATTCACGCCGATGTGATGTGTACCTCTCAGTGATTGGACAAATGTGTTGTGTAGGTGTTGTTATGCTATAAATAGGCCGAAAAGACACATTCGTTTGAAAATTGGCAGATTTTTGAATGGAGTTTGGCTTCATCACCAAACACCTTTGCTAACACTGCACAGGCAATAATAATCATCATTTTCCTTTATGACAGCAGCTAAAGGAGACCGCATTGAAGTGCTGAATGAATGCCTGTTGTTGACCGTCAGTTCTCGGCAGACAGTCCAGACTCAGAGAGTCTGACCCCCAGCAGCAGCAGCTCGATGGAGCCCGACATGGATTACAGATGGCAACGATGGAAATACACTTTAAATTACCGCTAGATGATGGCAACGCGCTGAAAGACCGTGTCACAGACTGATAAAGCAGAAGGCGTCGGTTCTACATACCTTCAATGTGTACTTTGGATTCTCCTTGTTGATGAAAACAAACCAGCTGTCATTTTCTCTCCCTACTGCCCGGAAGTGACGTAGCTTAGCAGCTGAAAACGATTTTTAAAAATATTTTAATTTAATAACTTAATTTTAAATGTTTAGCTGGTACCACGTGTGGTTTTCTAAGCCTGATTATTTAATACTAACAATTTTACAAAATAAATTAATTTACTGAAGGAGATAAGAAGGACCTAGTCAGAGCAGCAGAGCTATGATGTCATTAAGTTGCTGATGAGAATCCTCATGATGTGAGTTGTCTGCTTTCACATGCAGCCTGCCTGACACTCTGCAGATGCTGCGCTTTATATGATGTTATTATGATAGATGTTTGGGGGTCAGAGTCTCTGAGACTGGCTGGACTGTCTGCTCCCTGACTGTCAACAACAAGCCCTCATCATGCACCACTTCCCTGCTGTCTCCTTTAGCTGCTGTTGTAATGGAAAAGCCCAAACTCCATTCAAAAATCAAAAGCAAAAGGTGTTAGGGAGATAACATTTACAGATGTCACCCTGAATGTATGTGGATATACCAAAATACTGGCTGACTAGATGACTTCCTGTCTGCAGAGGCTTGACAGAAGAGTATGACTCAGTCAAGTATGTCATCTGATTTAAATCCAGTAGAACAGTGTTTAAAGAGCAAAAAGCAAAGAGCTGGTGAAACAGTTCTTTCTGAAGAATGATAAAACATCTCTCCACAAATTTTGTATCTTCCATGTTGAAGAGGACTGAGCCTGTCGTCAAAAATAAAGTCAGACATACAAATTATTGGGGAGAAAAAGGAGATTTGATTCTCAGAAATGGAAGATGTACTGACTTTTGTTGCATTGGGTTTCCACTGTGGGACCTGTTTTTATAAGATAATGAATCTAAATGTTTAGTTTTCAATTTTACATAAGAGCTTTGGGAGAAAAAGACAAACTCCTTTCAAAAATCAGTCAATTTTTGAGAGGTATGTGCCTTTTCAGCCAATGTATGGTAACAATAATGATATAACATTGTTGTTCAGTCACCAAGGATTATACATCAGATTGGTATAAATCTCATAGAAGAAGTAGTTCCTACAACAATAATTAAACTTTTATTAGGCCTGTTGTTGGCACGAGCATTTTTCACCAAATGAGTGATGTGCTGTAGTTAGTGAGGCCGTATAAAGGTTGAAATGTAGTTGAAATGCTTGATGCTTTGATGGCTGTCACATGTAGCTTGCCTGATACTCTGCAGATGTTCCACTTCATATGACATTATTATGATAGATCTTTTTCACAGCAGACACTTTGACATGTCACTGCAGGGAAACTAATAAGGTTAATGAGGGCTGCATTGAGTTTGGTGAGCACTTAAAGGAAAGGTTCACGTGTGTTTTAAAACAACAGGCCTCTCTCACAGCAGATAGTTTGGCTTCTCACTGTAGGGAAGGCACAGGTGTAACTGGAAACACTTTAAATGACGGATACTAATTTTGACTAGCTACTAAGGCATGAATGAAGAACTAACAGCTAGCACATCATTAGTTATGGAATATCTCCCATCACATTTTATGGACTAACTAATGAAGACATAAGTGAGGAATGAATCAGGAACAACTTGCCAGATTAACAAAGAGCTAGAAGTAATGAATAAACTACTGAAATAGCCAGCTAGAAGTAAAACATACAGAGTAAAAAAGCTTAAAGTTATGTGTCTAAAAGGTAGAAGTGTGTATTTTCAAAATAAATGTTGGAAAAGCTGAAAGTAATGGACCAATGGTTGAAATGTCAAGTTTATGTCTCTGCAAGAAAAGCAAAGATGAGATTCACTTCCATTAAGTGTCTTCCAGACTGCTGGGCGCCCCGATAGCCTAATGGTTATGTCGCGTGACCCAAGTGCTAAGGTGTAACAGCTGTCCCGGGTTCGATTCCGACCTTGGGCGTTTACTGCATGTCCTTCCCCACTCTCTCCCGTTTCCGTTTCTATACACCGTCCTATCTAATAAAGGCATAAAAGGCCAAAATAAAAAATAAATAAAAAAGTGTCTTCCAGACTGCATGATGCTAACATCCTGAAATTAGCTCACCTAAATGGAATGCAGTTGTTTATAATGTTATCAATTATACTGTGACACTTTACAATAAGGGACACACATTTTGAGTAGTTACTGAGGAACAAATGAGGAAGTAACTGGTAGTTAACCATTGGTTATTGAGTAACTTCCAGTCAAAGTCTATAGAGTAGCTAATGATTGGTTAAAAAGAATGGAGTGAGGAACTATTCAGCAACAATGTGATCATGAATGAATCTCCAATAGGTATTTCCCTAATAAATAGGAAGACTACATGGTAGACATAGCTCCATGGGAGGTACTATATTAATTAATCGTTAGGTAATGATTAGCTCATGGATATCTGTGAATTGATCATACAGATGTCTTTCTGAATAAGTGGTTCCTGATTAACTCCAAAAAGCACAAAACTAGTAGTGACTCATTCGTTCAATTGAGATACTCTCTAAGATTTCATTAGGAGCTACTCATTAACTAACCAACTACAACTGACCAACTAAAAGTCCATAAAAACTCAGTTGCAGCAGTAATCAGGGGGTAAAGAAGTAGTCATAGTACCAATAGTCAGAGCTACGTCCTCCTTATACGACCCCATGGACAAGGTGCTATTTTCAAAATCAAACTCTGAAAAGCAGACAGACAGATGCTTCAGACTTAGGGCTGCATGAGTACAAAAGGTGCTGACGTGATGACATTTATAGATGGCACCATAATTCCCTGTGCATACACAGGGCAGTGAAAAAGTATTTGCAGATATCTTCTATTTTTGCATATTTGTCACACTTAAATGTTTCAGATCATTAAACTTTAATGAAAGACAAAGATAACCCAAGAAAACACAAAATGTAGTTTTTAGATGATGATTTTATTCATTGAAGGAAAAATGCTGTCCAGCCCATCTTGCCCTATGTGAAAAAGTAATTGCCCCCTTAGCTATCAATCTACCAAATGGCTAAATGAATCAGTTGGGTTCTATCTCACCAGCCACACTCACATATGATAACTGCCAGGCTTGTTGAATCTAAACATGACCTAAATAGAACCTGTCTGGTATCGTGAAGTAGCATGATGCCGCGTTCTAAAGAGATTCAAGAACAGATGCAAAACAAAGTAATTGGCATTCATCAGTCTGGAGGGTTACAAAGCCATTGCTAAGGCTCTGGGACTCCAGAGAACCACAGTGAGAGACATTATCCACAAATGGAGAAACATGGAACAGTGGTGAACCTTCCCAGGAGTGGCTGGCCGACCAACATTTCTCCAAGAGCGCGTCAATATCTAATCCAGGAGTCACAAAAGAACCCAGACAAACATCAAAAGAACTGCAGGCCTCAGTTATAGTCCGTCTGATTCCACAATAAGGAAGACACTGGGAGAAAATGGCCTCCATGGGAGAGTTACAAGGCGTAAACCACTCCTGACCAAAAAGAACATAAAGGTTTGCATTTGCAAAAAACTATCTAGATGAGCCCCAAGACTTTTGGGATAACATCCTGTGGACTGAGACATGGGTCCCGTTACATCTGTTGTAAAGCTATTACTGCATTCTAAAAGAAGAACATCATACCAACAGTAAAACATGGTGTTGGTAGTGGGATGGTTTGGGGCTGCTTTGCTTCCACAGGACCTGGACGACTTGTCATAACTGATGGAGACATGAATTCTGCTCTCTATCAGAAAACCCTCCCGGAGAATATCCACCATCAGTTCATGACCTAAAGCTCAACACTAATGGGTTCTGCAACATGACAATGGACCAAAGTACACAAGCAGGTCCATCTCTGAGTGGCTCAAAAAGAACAAAATTAAGGTTTTGGAGTGACCGAGTCAAAGTCCAGACTTGAAAAAGAGCAGTTCATGATCAAAAACCATCTAATGTGGCCAAATTAAAACTATTCTGCAGAGAAGAGTGGACAAACATTCCTCCATGGTGATGTACAAGACTGATCACAAGCTGTAACAAATATTTAACTGCAGTTGTTGCTGCCAAGGGTGGATCAACCAGTTGTTAGGATAAGGGGGGAAAATACTTTTTCACAGGGGCGAAAAGGTTTTCAATAAATCTTTAATAAATCATCATTTAAAAACAGCATTTTGTGTTCTGTGGGTTATCTCTGTCTAGTATTCAATAAATATAAATATTAGTTTGATGATCTGGAACATTGAAGTGTGAGAAATATGCAAACATAGAAGACAACAGGAAGGGAGCAAATACTTTTTCACAGCACTGTATGTGGCTATATATATACATATATTTTTTTATATATCAAAACATAATTGGGATGTTAAATCAAATTATTTAAGCTAGTCTACAACATCTCCAAGTACCCCTTGGCAACTGCAGAAGTACCCCTGTTGTATAAGTACCGCTGGTCAAGACTCACTGCTGCTAATTTGATTAGTGGCACTTTTGTGCTTCCTGCTGTAACAAATCAATATTTCTGCTGTAAAAAGGGGCTTTATCTGAATAGTCTAATGTGGTACTGTGGCAATCTTTATGTGGGATGTAATATTTAGAAATTTGAGCTTGTGTGTGTTTCTCTGGTCAGGAAAAAGGTAATGTTTTTTAAAGGTTACAAAATAGAAGTGGGAATAAAACATGCTGCAGACAGAACAAACATTGATAATGCTGCCCACTGTTGCTGAGCTACAGTACATTCCAGGTGGTTGGTTAACACAAGGGAATAAGAGTAACTGATCAGTATATTGTCTATGAGACAGCCTAAAGGGCATTATTTATATACTGTTGAGGTTAGGTTAGAGCATACAGTAGAACTCATAACACAACATGAGTGGCCTTTACTTTTCAGCATGTGTTGAATATAAACTATGTTTACCCAAGAAGTAGGATCTGTAAGACAGCTCAACAGTCTCAACTTACAGAATAAAGCTTCATGTTTGTCTGTAGTTTACCCCAACTAAAAACAGTGAGAACAGTGAGTGATGTACAACAACACAACAGCACCATCTACAGAAACTAAAAGCTTATCAGCACTAAATCCAGGAAAAATAATTACATGGCAAATTTTTAAAAAACAGATTTCACGTTATATTAGGCAGAGAGAAATAAGTGAAGTAAGACGGTAAGAGTGTGGGATAAACGAAAGAGTGCAGAGTGAAGTATAAACCAGAGACGGTTCCCTGCTGTTCTAAAGCTCTTCAGTCACTCTGTCAGCACTGCAGCCCTCTAGTGGTTGTTTGTCATCCTGAGAGTGGAAGAACTTGGCGTAAGAAAAAGAAAGAAAGAAACAGAGCAGGAACACTGTTTGACCGCTGGCCCTTGCCCTTTAGTGCTCGGGCCCTAATGAGGAAAGAAAATCATTAACAGAACACGAGTCTGTCTGCCCTCTAGTGGCCACAGTGTGGAACAGCATGTTGTAAAGCTAGAAACGGTACATGTAGCCAATACTTCCGGTTACGTAGTTCAAAATAAAAGACGTGATTGTAGTTAAGTACTATGTCCACTAGAGGGAGTGTAAGCACTTGATTATACATGCCGGTGATAGAACTGTTCCTGCAGTGTCTCTAAATAAGTTTGTGTGTGTGTGTGTGTGTGTGTGTGTGTGTGTGTGTGTGTGTGTGTGTGTGCGGGGGGGGTGACGTCAGTTACAGACAAACTACAGCGTCTGATTGGCTTAGTTATTGTAAAAGGCGGGACCCGCAGTTGTTGCCCTTGCTGATTGGTCAGTGTGGCGGTCAGTCAAACCGTTCTGCCTCTGTAGTCACAGTCAGGTTGATGGAGAGAAGTGGAGGACAGAGGCAGAGAAACGGTGGAGATGTAGCACATAACGGAAACAACTCTTTTACCGCTCCACGTTTCTTTTTAACGCAAAT
>OMNN01028042.1:0-26178 GCA_900302755.1 Chromis chromis
CCATGCTTCTGCGACCCTCTTTTGGGTCCCGACCCACCAGTTGAGAACCACTGTTATAGACCATTGGCTTTGCTACAAAAATGTATGAGCTGGTGAATTGTATGTTGCCTATCTATCAGCTTAATCTCAATTAATTTATAGGTTTTAGTACTCACACACATACTAAAAAGGCTAAATTTGAATTTTCTGATTATATGAATTTTGTCAGTACTAAATAAGTGCTTCAAGTTCCCTATTGTATCATGGCTGTGAGGAAAAAGCTGCTCAACAAAAAACAGTAAGATTAAAATAAATCGAAGCTGCCTTTAACAGTCAAACAGTTAAAAAAAAAAAATCAATCTGAATATCAATAAAACCGGTCCAACCACTTGGGTGTGGTCATTGATTTGTATTTTTGTTATGCAGGGATTTCAGTTAGCGCACCCTGATAAAGATTTTGCATTTATGTACCACAATCAAAACTAAAAATATCTCAGTAAGAGCAATTGCAACTGTGTGTTCTACAAGGCTTAAGGATAATGAGAGTGATCCAGAGACATGATTTAAAGGCCAGTTTTTCCTGTTCCTTTATAGTTGTTGGCTTAAATGCACAATTTCAAAAAGGAAATAATGATTTAGCCATTTCCTCATTGCATTTATTGCAGAGCAGTTATAAAAGTTAACTGACAGTCTTGATTAAATGCAGGTTGTATTGCACGTTATTTTCAGATGCATCCACTTTAACGTAAGGACACATTACTACATCTGCAGAAGCTGTAGCTGCAGCTGTAGTATGAAAGGAACGGAGGGGTCAGCTGATTGATGTGTCAGTGAACGCACCATACGAGCAACAACATGCTCAACAAACTCATAATTACAGGTCACCATTCCTCGCTCCCAAATGTATCAATGTGTAGCCGGACTCTGCCTTGACGGTGTCCAACAGAAATAGTTCACCTTCGGCCTCGAGGCCACAGCTTAGCTCACCGAGAGACGCCGTGACCTTGTCAAGCAAAGAGCTACAACTGTTTGAGCTGGTCGATCTGTGTAGAGGCAACTGTAGTAACAACACAGCAGGGAAACGGAAAGCTGCAGAGTCTACTAGTAATAAATGGTTCACTGGTTGATTAACATAAAATTAATTAACTGTTTTGGTCATTTGAGTCATTTATATATAAAAAAAAGTCCAACAGTTTGTAAGCTGCAGCTCCTCGGGTTGAACATTTGTGACAAAATTCATCATTTTAATTGGAAGCATATCGATGTGTAGGTTTGCTTAAAACATGGACGTAGCCTCCTGGTCTGACAAGTGAAGCTGAAGTAACTTAAATCTCTGTTCTTTATAACAGCCAACAGGGGGCGACTCCTCTGGATGCAAAAAGAAGTCCAATTATATAGAAGTCTATGAGAGAATGACCATACTTTTTACTTGATTTACTACCTTAAACATTTTCCTACTGAGTTTATGGTCTCAATCTCTAGTTTCAAGTCTCCTTCAGTACAGCATGATGTTTGTTTTGCAAAGTATGATCCCATTTAGAGTAAAACAGGTGATTAAGCAGCGTATACTTTAGGACGTGGCTACAGTGTGATTGACAGTTTGCTACCATATTAGCGTTCATAATGTCCTCAAATTCTCAGTCATATCCTACCCTCACTCACCACGTCTGGTTTCAACAAACCAAGTTAATAATCGGCCAAATTCTAAGCTCGAGGCTTCAGAACGTAGTTCACAGGCCAATGGGTGACGTCACAGTGCTGCTTTTAATTAATCCATTTTATTTTATGAAGTTTGCTTTTATTTTCTCATCTTTTGTCTTTTCCTGCTGCTTTAGTCAATCAGTTTTTATTATTATATAAAATTTGCACAATTCGGGCGCAGTATAGCTCGCTGAGTTAAGGCAGGTCGCCAGCAGCGGTCATGAGTTCGAATCCGGCTCAAGACCCTTTGCTGCATGTCTCCCTCCTCTATACCCCCTTTCACCCTGTCTCTCTCTCTATCAATAAAAATGGGAAAAACTCCCCAAAAAAATACTTTAGAAATAAAAAAATAAATTTGCACAATTCGTCCACATTTATTTAACTTTTCTTTTTGTTTCTTTGGCCTTTGCTTGTAAATTACCTTAAACTACCTCTGTGTATGATAGGATGCTACGTAAATAAACTGGCCTGCTTGCTTATATACAGTCTATGAAGTCAGCTGACAGCAAACCAGCTAGTTCAGAGAGCTTTACCCCCTCCTCATTGAAACTTTTTATTGAATGAAACATGTACAATCCTGAAAAAATGCCAGCAGGGAGTAAATACTACAACAAAGAGAAAATTGAGAGAATGTCTTTTAAAATATCTTTAGTCTGTGTTAGGTGGTTGGTTGAAATCTGTGGGTGTCACTGTGGATGAATGAACAACATAACCTGGACAAATAGCAGGAAAATAAAGCTCAGACATGATTGTGGAGCTTTTTTCTATATCTCTGACTACATTTGTAGACTCAGCTTACATGAAACTGTAGTTTTATATCTAATAATGTGCTGTTTTACAGAATTTCCTTTGTAGAAGTGTACAAACCAGCTTTGGGCCACACCAGTGAGGCTGGCCAGGAGTGAATGGTTGACAGAGGTTAGGTTTTTGCAGACTGTGCGGTAAATTGACTGTAACATGAGGATATGGCACAGCAGCCTACTGTAACTTCCCCCTGTATTTAACTCGCTGGTCAACGGCCATGTTTGGCACTAATTTGGGTAAATGGAAAACAAGGAATCCAGGATGCAAACTCTGTCGTCAGCGTCTGTAACATTTTGGCTTTGGGGTTTTGTTAAAATTGCAGTTAATACATGCAAATGATTCCTCGAAGCTCCAATGTGTAGACTGAGCTCACTGCTCCAGAACCTGGGCTTTTTATGGGAATGAAGTCAACAGTAGAAAATATGAGAAAATAAGCCTTTAAGCATATTTGAGCACAGCAGTGCTTTCTTCAGATGGCTTTGACAAGATGTGACAATGACATCTTTTTCTTGAAGTATCAGAAATTGCTGTCTAGACTGACAGAACATATTCTATTTAACTACATCCCATTTATTATTTTTCCCTAATAATTAACAACAAAAGTAGAGATATCTCAGAGCCAATCCTAATTATCCAAATTATAGCATACCTGAGCATATTCTGAAGGATCGGTAAAAGCCAACGTACTTTTAAACACACTCCAAGTCTATTTTTCTCTGTTTTACGAGGGTAACGGATATTGTGTGAAAGCGGATGAGCTACAGCTCAGTACTGAATGCGCTAAAATCTAAAAAATTGAGCCGCTGCGTTGGATGTTGGGGTCCAATTAATGATGAATATACTTTGGGGAGAGGGAGTCGGGGGGAAGGGGGGCACCAAAATTTAATCACTTGTTCCTTGGCCCATTATCAACATTTCCTGAAAATTTCATCAAAATCCGTTGATAACTTTCGTGCTTGGTGGAGGTAATAAAAATAAGCAAGACAAGCTAAAGCAATGATGGCAGTATTGCCTGAAAACATTTTAAAAAACCTTTAATATCACTGAACCACTGGAGAGGAATGAGTCGGAGTTTACTTGAGGGAGTGGAGGTGAGCAGTGTCTCTGCTGAATTAACTTGACAGTTAAGGCCCAGAAGGAAGAGTTGGCTTTTTTTTTTCATGCACTGACAGAAGTATGGTTTCAGGGCCTGCAGTGAAACACAGACTTACATGCATTTTACTAACTAAAGCATGTTAATTCACTCACACGGCTCTCAGGTCTCGCCGTCTGTCTACTAATGACCAGGAAGTGGTGGTCGGGGTGTGGAACATGAGCTCGGACCAAATATTCAGAGAGCCAGCGAGAAAAGGAGCATGAAGAGAGAGGAAATAGGAGGCAGAGTCTGAACTGAGAAAATGAAGGAGATACAGAAAGAGTCAGACAGAGAGACAGAGAGAGAAGAGGATGTCGGTTTCCTGAAATCTGAGCTGTGGGAAAGTGAGAGGGAGAAATGAAAGAGAGCAACGCTAACAGTCAACCTGGCTTCAGCATGGCGACACTGTGCAGGTACCAAATATTTATATAGTTCAATGGTTTACTTCACCTCTTAAGCAAAAATAGAGTTTACTAGCAGGAATATCAAGGAAACACACAGCAGATGCACCATCCTTATCACGTTGCAGGTCCAACTGAATACATTTCACTGAATACCTTTAGTTTAATCCAAACACACATTTCTCTGTAACTGTAGGCAGCCAACAAACACAAAAACCTGCAGAGAGGCAGCAGCATATTTCAGCACACATGTGTCTTCTTCAGGGCTTAAAGACTAAACCAAATTACAACATTCAGCATGATAATACCCCAAATGATAAACACGATTATTTTGATCAATAATGACTTCTATGTTTTGCTACATTCCTGCTAATCTTTGCATCAAAATAACACTTAAACTAAGGTTCTTCTTCACCTGAATTCAGCACATCTCCTTAGAGGCATCGTATAAATAAAATTGCACCCAAACACCTCACTAGCTGAACATCTGCCTATTAATAGACACTACAATTCACCGACAATACTCCCTTAACATCTCACATGCAGGCTGCAATAGAAGCTAGCTAAGTGGCTGTACACAGAGAAGCCTCTAGTCTCCACTCAGTTATAGCAGTGCAGCAACTCAAACAAGTGTGAGACCAAAAATTAGTTTGAAAAGAGTGAAATAGGGTTTTATTGTCAGGTTTACCCAAGTTGAAATTAAATGATTCTATCTACATGGGTAGTTTTCTTTGAGTGGAGCATTTTAAATGACAATATTGCAGTTGATTATGTTCATTTAATGTGGGAAGCCAAAATCATGATTAATATTCAGTTAATTGTGCAGCCCTACTTTAAAGGAACATAGATGTGCAAACCAGTCCACACTCTGGGTTCACCTACGTCAGCGTCAAAGTGGTATTTTTTTCCTTTTATTTCCATGTTATCCAGTGAAAGATAAAGCATACACTTGATAAATATGATTGATTTTAAAACTCTGCTTTTTGTTCTCTTAAAATGCTCATTCAACCTCGTCAAAAACAATGCAGATATAATACTTGATTGACTAATCAATTTTACCATGTTTTAAGAGTTTATGCTTTCTAGTATCACTAATGCACAGAGAAAAGAACCTTGGAAAATCAACAGTCAATCAATGAATAAACTACAACAGGCTGCTGGTATTTTAGGTTCGGAGCAGTGTGTTACAAAGACACCCGAGTCAGTGAGGCCTGAGACGGGCTGGAACAAGTCCACGCTGGAATCACTGTCCACACCGTAATTAAAAATGACTGAAGGCCTCTTAGGCCCGTCTGTGCTCACAGCAGAGGATAACTTTGGCTGGTCATTCTGAATGAAGCACTGGGCCGACACTAACTCCCTCCACATTCCTGCGGCCGAGCACCAACAGGTGACACGACTGACACGAAAATATGACACTGGAGGAAGTGCCATGTGTGTTTACTAAATTAAGAGCCTCGCTGTGCAGGTCCTATTATTGTTGTTGACTGAAGTGGAGCGCCTGGAGAGAGTGCAGGGAGAAACCAGAGGAAGGAAATTAATCCAGAGTGCAGCAGGAGTCCCAAGGACAACACTGTAAAAAGAGAATAAAAACATTGCATGCTACTCTGTGGTGCTCTGATATCTACAGTTTCTGCAAATTCTGCACCAACAACTCATGTCCTTCTTTTTTAATTCTATATTTACTGACTCTGCATTCGCAAACGTTCACAAAAAATAATATTACAGCAAATGTTGTTAATCCGACAAGTTTCAGTCAAAGCCTCAAAGTGACTTCAGGTTCAAACAAAAACCAACAGTTCCAAAGTGCAAGGTTAAGTCAAAAGCTTGTAAATGACTGGTGGATTTATTTTAATGGACCCTCATAAAAGGGGAGAGAGGCTGAAGAAACAGGAACATGGTTTGCCCTCTACACAGGTTAAACTGGTCTTTTACATTTCTAGTAAACCTCAGTGGTGACAATTACTGAGTAAGTTTCAGCTTTACTTTGCTGGATGATTCACACATGAGTCAGTGTGGTGAATATATATAAGTTAGTCATGGCTATAATGAAACAGAGTCCTTGAAACCGTTAAATTGAGCTCTTGTCCAGGCTGCTGTGGAGTCTGGCTATTAAAAAATGCTACTGGGGGCTTCTATGAAAGAGAAACAGAGTAAACAACACCACTCCTCTGTTGTCTTCCTGTGTCCACTCCCAGGACAATGACAGCAGCTTTGGGTGAGACCGGAAGTGTAGCACACGGGGGGCTTCAACATAACACCACCATCATGCCATTGTTTATACATGATTTCATTGATTTCACCTCCTACAAAAATGTCCCTCTAATGTGCTTCTAAAGGTTTGTTTTCCATCTCCTCGGTGGAAAAAACCACCAGTAGCATGATTTACAAACTCTAAATCTGATACACAAACCACGACAAAGGAGTTTTGGAAAAAAAAGTGGCATTCAAATTTTTTTGCATTCAACCAACTTTGAGGGCAAACAATGAAGCCGCAGCTGACTGTGGCGCCACTTACAAATGGGTTATGTATTCTATTTCAGCCTTGTTTACATTCACTTCACACTAGTGGTGGAAGGGAAGAGTGACAAAGCCAGTTTTCATACCGTGCAGTGCAAGAAAAAACACATTAAAAGATGCAACACAACCAGTCATGTGAGATTTTAGACAACCGCAGACCTCCACAGGCAGCAGAACACCTTGTTTTTACCACTAATGTTATCTGTCAGACACTGCAAATCTAATTCCTGAGATGACAACACTTTCTTGAGCTTCAACTTTTTCCTGTTTGCAGGATTCAGATGCAGCGGATGAGATGGTCATGTCAGCTGATCCTGAAACACCTGCGTCAAAACCTGTCACTTATCTCAGAGTCTCAGTTCAACACTTCAGTCTTTGGTAACTCTGCTGCTCCCTATTTAACCAGTCTGTAATCTAACTTATACAGTGACCATAGAAAGTATTCAACCCACCCCTCTGGAAGTTTTCTCCTTTTATTGCTATTTAGCCCTGAAACATGGTCAATTTAATTTGCTTTTTTGATAAGAAATTACTTTAAAAAAAAGACTCTTTCATGTCAGAGTGAAACCACATTTCTACAAAGTAGTTAATGAATTAACTCCCTTTAAACCCTCTTTAAACTGACTCATCTATTTCAACACAAGTGCAGCCCTTTGGTGCTAGAAGTCACATAATTAGTGAAATTGAGATCATCTGAGTGCAGTGAATGTGTATGAAGTGATTGTAGTATAAAGACACCTGTATCTGGAAGGTCCAGTCACCGGTGAATCAGTACACCTGAGTGTAACTACATCATTAAGACAAAAGAACACTAAAAAGGAGCTCTGTGAAAAGGTTATTGGAAAGCAGAAGTCACGAGATAGGTACAAGAAAGTCACTGGATATACTGGATAGTACAGTTAAATTCAATCATTGAGAAATGGAAGGAATATGGCACGTGTAAATCTGTCTAGAGCAGGATGTCCTCAAGAACTGAGCAAGAAAGAGCACTGAATACTGACTTGAAGAGGGTGAATGCAGATGCAGTTACTTATTCTATATTATATATTTTTAATTAACTGACATATTTGTAGAAATATGTTCTCACTTTGACATGAAATAGACTTTATTGTATATTTTTGTTGAAAAAAACTTACTTTTCATTCGTTTTGCTCATGGCGGGCTAAATCTCAGAGAGATAAGAGTATCATATTTATACATTTTTCTTGTTTTATTAACAAAGAAAGGAATCTAAATTCAGACATTGCTGTCTGGTGGTATCAGAGTGGACCAGAGAGCAGTTCAGACTTAGTCAAAGCCATAAAAGTAAATAAGTGTGAGTAATGCTCTACTGGTTCACTGTTATCAGGAGGGATTCTTCAAGGAAACAGCGTCAATGAAAAGTCTTGGTATCTATAACAAAACTACCACACAATTAAATGCAGTAACTTTCCAGTGAAATCTGGGGAGCATTAAAAGGAAACCCTTTCACATTTTCCTACACACTTATTTCCTCAACAAGCCAATTTCTGTTTGCCTGAAGAACTTTCTAACTACTCATTATTCTGTGATTGCCAGTATTATGGTCAAATTAAGCTACTGTAGGTGAAGAACTTGGTCCACTATATACTGACCACCGAGCGCTGGGCTAAAGTTTTGAGTTTAAAGCCTCTGCTCTTGGTCTGACCCCACGTTTATGTTTTATTGTTTTACACAGTGGAAAATGTTTTTCCTCTCAGACTCCATTCTAGCTGTGGAAATATCAATATGACGCTGCACGGTCCACATTTGGCCGATGGAGTCGGAAAAGTACACCACCCCGCAATAAAATAGGCCAGCAAATGAAAGGCACATCAACAACAGCTGTTGTTTTAAGGTTTTTAGGTTGCCTGGAAATCAAACCCAGAAATGTTAACCCTCTAAAATGTAACACAAAATTAATTAAATCAGTATGGGTGGTTTTTACAGCAGTGTGAGGAGTAAAAGTATTCAGGCAGTAGGGAGGCCTGAGTGAACCTCAGTGAATTTGAAGTGCGATACAAACGTATCAGCACCCAGAGCTGCAGCTATAAAAAGGATCACACTTAAATGCCAACTGAAACAACTGCATGACACATGTATGTTAAACGCAACGGTGCACATGTGAGTCTGACATGAACATGAAAGGGAAAAAAAGACTCATAACGGGTGTCTGACAAAGTAATAGGCACTAAAAACTGGAGACCATCTGTGAATGACTGCGTTTACATGGACTATGAAAGAGTTTTTGAGGTCTGCTAATGTAAACGTCATATTTTGATTTTAGGAACCAGTATATGTCCTTTTTTGAGAAACCAAAGTGTACTAGCCGGAGTAGTCCAAAGGAAACTGGGATACTGTTGCATGTTTACATCTTATTCTGGTTTCTGACCGCTGCTGACTACCTGCACAACCACGGCATTATGCTTCTGTGAATCCCAAACTAGATAAAAACCAAGCAACATTCCCCACAACTGCCCAGTTTTACAGCACTATGGCTACTCTCATCGGTAACAGAACTCTCTGGTCTCATGAACCAGCCAGTAGAAGGACACCCTCCTCATATCGAATGGTTTTATCCACTTTGGGTTACAGTTTCCCAACAGTATATCCTCATCCACCACTCCCTTGACAGTCTAACACTGGTCAAACCTCAGGACATGTTAAATATTTTTTCTCACTTTTCTGTCCTATTGCTGGTAATAAGGTGGATAAGCCAAATCCACTACACAATGCTGATATTCAGTTGTCCTAATAAGCCTGCTATATGCTAAAGTAGCCTCATTTTGCCACGGTCATATTAATTGAAGGTTAGGCTACAATTTGGGAAATGTTGGATTAAAGTGCCAGTTTGTGTTGTAAACATCACAGGCACCAGCATGGACTGCATGCACTAATCAATAACCAACACATTGGTATCGGTGTACATGTTGTCCGATATACGCCAATCTAAAAACTTTCTTCGACAGAGCATAATAGAGAAAAATATTCTCGGGGTAAATTAGAAACGGTGTCTTTGCGTTGTTTATCCAGCACAGCAGCTCTAAATCCTGTTTACTGCAGCGCATGTAGCAGAGTACGTATCACAGCTGAGCAGACAGAGCAGGACAACCAAGCTATGTCTTCAAGGTAAAGCGCAAACTAGTTTGTGAAATGCATTTCTAGAAAGTTCATAAACAACGGCCCCATCATTTTCCCTTTGCAATATAACTAACATATATATAAAAAATACCGATATCAGGATTTCTTACTCCCTAAAATTGGTATCCATCCAAAAATCCAAGTCAAAACGTACTTGAGGCAGCGAGGTGTTATCAAGCAGCAGAGACAGAGGAGGAAGACAGTGCAAGACCAGGAGGTATCATTGACCCGGATTATGTACACTCCATTTCCCCCTCAGAAAGAGAGTCTGTTGGACCAAACGGACCCATTGAGCCTCGCCTGGCCTCGGGGGAAGACAGCGCCGAGGAGCAGCCAGGACACCGGCACGTTTCCTCCAGAAATGTTCAACATGTTAACGCCAACATGCCAAACAGCAGGGAGGCTTCGAAAATGTAAGGCCTAAACATAAACAGGAACAGCACCAACACATGGCAGCAGGACAACAGGGATCAGATCCTGTCTGCAAACACAAACAGAGTACGAGAGGCTGCAGATGCCAAAAGGACTCATCTCGTCTTTCACAGCTGAGTGGAGATGAGCAATAATGACTGTAGCTGCTCGCGGAGCTCGGTGCCAAGATGCCCGAAACCTCATAGTGATGAACACCAAGAGATCAACACTGTTTCCAATTTTGGATACCTGAAACCAAGTCAAGCATACAGACAAAAGACATTAAAAGATTTCAAAAAGGGTTCCTTTCCAACCTGAGGTTATACACCAATGAATGCGTCATGTTCATGGTCAATTAACTCAAATCAGCTGCCAAAGGTTTCTTTTGTGAAGCGTTGCATAATGATACAGATGGAGGATTTTTCCTTAAGGGCATTCAACACCTACATCGAGTGCTGTTTCAAAGGCATCGCTGTGAATCATTGCATACATGAGTGGGCACCAGTGATCAAAGGAAAACGCTACAGTGCGATATATCAGATTTTGGAGATGTAAAACTACACTCATGGACATGCAAGTCCATGTAGGCTTATATAAGTATAGGAATTATACGCTGTCATACTAGACTCACAGCAACTTAAACCCACCACACAAACTCAGTCTATGCTGATATTCTCATGTGATCCCACCAATGTAAGCAGTAAATAGATAAGCAGTCTTTTTAAATGTAAATTCTGATTAAACGCACATTTAACCTTCTGAATCCTACGTGGTTTCTGGGCATTTTTTCTTTGCTCTTGTCACATCACATTTTTTCCTCACTGTGGCCTCATTTTTTCCCTGCAATATAGAGTCTTGTACCTCTATGGAAACAGTACAACCATCACTGTAAGTAGAGAGAACTCAAAAATGTCCTTTGTGCCGTATGACAAAGTTAGAATGCCGGAAAATCATAAAAAAAGGAAAACAAAAGTTGAATTTCTTTGATTACTTATTTTACAAAAACTGAAAAAAGCTGGAATCAACATGTACAACATTTTTCCAAGTGCCCATAGGTGATACCAATACTGAAAAAAATAGAGTGATATTTTACTACTTTGATTTTTGTATTTTTTTTCTTCGCTCCTATCTGCTCTGTGTGAACACTGCCTGTAGTTCAGCCAAAAAGTCCTTGAATTTTCATCACTTGACTGTTGGTCTTAACTGAGCCACTCACTGCTTCCCAGTTGTGCTGATAAGAGCAGAATTTTTTGCTTTTTGCAGAATCTGGTTAGTGCAAATGATTTATTTTTGGCAAATGTTTAAATAAGATGTGCAAAATAAAGTGCTTTTAAGTTTAGAGTTGGTTAAGTAGTCACACATGATTAGTTCAAGGACTGTCTGAAAGTTCAGCATCCTTCCTGACAAACCTTCCTGTTTTTACCGTTTCTTTCTGGCTCTGATAAATGGCGATTTTTAAAGAAATAACATGCCTTTTAAACCTATCGGTGGGTTTTGGGGTGCACATGGTTAAGACACTGAAAGAAAGGGCGCCACAATAGCCTAATGGTTATGTCACGTGACCCAAGTGCAGAGGCTGTCCCAGGTTCGATTCCGACCTCGGGTGTTTACCGCATGTCCTTCCCCACTCTCTCCTGTTTCCGACGCTATCCACTGTTCTATACAACAAAGGCATAAAAGGCCAAAAATAAATCTTAAAAAAAAAAAAGGACACTGAAAGAAAAAAGGTTGCACAGCTGAAATGTCCATAGAAACAAATGTTAATGTTGGCAAGTTTTACATTTAAACAACTTAGATTTTTCACTTTTAAACAGGTCACTTTTATATGCTTCATCTCATTTTATTTTAACATGTAACTTTAAACCTAATTTTTTGTTCCATTTAAACATAGTTTGTGACTTTTTTCTGCCCATTTAATCAGTTAAAGCTGCAAGAGAACAAAAGCAACACAAAGAAACAATCAGAGTTAATCCAAACCAGTGATTCGCCAGAAACAGGGTTCGCCTTCTCCAGCTGATAGTAATGACAGGTCATCAAGTCCAACTGTGGGTCTGAATGTTAAGCACAATTCTAAGCACATCTGTTTAGCGTATTAGGAAAAAACATGACCTGTAATTACAGGGCAGTGTTACAGAGGCTCTCACTGTCTGTTCGGAGGATGGGGGATGACTGCTGTCTTTCTGCCTTCAGCCGACCGCAGGCTGTTTGAAATCTGAGCCTGCTGGTGCAGCCAGAGCCGCAGTCGACGGAGAGACAGAAGAGCTGCAGATGATGATAACGCAAGTTTGGCTGCTGGCTTCAAGGAGATGACAGAAGATGTTGGTGAAGAGGCTGCATATAATGTCATGGTCTCATGGCTTACTGCACGCTCTCAGCTTCTTCAAAGATGAAGTGGAGCAACATTTTGCAAACTGTGGTTGAAGAAACAAGAACTTTAAGGAAAATCCCACCCTGAGATGCCCTTTTGCTGTTAATTATTATTAAAGTTACATTTTAATGCACTGAAAGGACTATTCTGTGTGGAAACAAGACTTTTATCTTCTTTACTTTAAGAATTCTTTCATTTCCCAGAATGCACTCTGACAGCCACAGAAACATGCATGGTCTTGTTTATTCCGCCAGGTTTGTTTTGTGCACGCAAGGAGTGATAACAACAGTAAAACATGACCAGGACAGTTTGTAGAGAAGAAAGGAAAACTACTGAGCCTCTGGCCTAAAATGCAAAATGCCTTATGTTTATATCGGTCCACTGAGAAAACAAGCCTGAACATCTCTTCATTTTCTCCATAAGTTTCTTTCTCTATGATCACCAAACATCTGTGCAGAACGAGTTTGGAGAGTTTCTTCTGCCTCAACACCAAAAACTGACATTTACCCTTTTATTAAGCTAAATGTTCAAACTCTACTGTAACTTTTTATGTTTTTTGTTTTCTACCCCTCAAAGTCAGCAGACTGAACATCTATCGCAGGTACCATCTTGGGATTTGGGAAAGGTCTTTTTAGAATAACCGACTAATTGTCAAGTATTAAAGTAATTGCAAACTATTTTGATAATCAACTGGTTGGTTTGAGTAACCCTAACTCCCTGAGAAAAAAATAGCCTAAATCCTCCGTTTCAAGCTTCTTAAGTCTGAATTTTCTGGTTTCTTTACTGCTCTATGTCAATAAACTGATTCTGTTTGGGTTGTGGACAAAACGAGACATTTGAAGATGCCATCTTAGACTTTAGAAAACCCTGATTGACATTTTCCACCATTTTCGGATATTTTA
The DNA here is from genome assembly GCA_900302755.1 of Chromis chromis. Lineage (NCBI taxonomy): Eukaryota > Metazoa > Chordata > Actinopteri > Pomacentridae > Chromis > Chromis chromis. The sequence goes on from OMNN01028042.1 coordinate 13,360, forward strand.
TAAACCAAACTAACTGGTTAACCAAGAAAACAATCGACAGACTAATCGACGGTCAAAATAATCATTAGTAGCAGCCCTAATCCACATAACACTCCAAAAACCAGAACTCAGCCAACAACTGCAGCACAAACTGATATGTTTTAGAAGAATAGGTAGTAAAAATATGACACAGGAATTTTCTGGCAATCAAATAATAGAGTGATATAGATTTTACTCAGTACTCTATAAAACTTTGTTTTAGTTTTAAACTCTCATACATTTACTCCACAAAAACAGACCATGAATCAACAGAAAATTAGCATCAAGAACAAACTACTTAGTCCAGTCTGTGAACAATACTCGATTGTCTGAGCTAAGAAGGTCAGAACAATCCAAGCCTCCATGTGAACCCTCGTTAAGCTCGTTCTGGCTCCGACTCTGCATCTCCAGGACTGGGACAGCTGGCATTTCAGGCTACTTTCATAGCTCACCTGTTGTGCAGCTCGGCTCAGCCAGCGTGACATGTAGAGCAAAAATATTTGCTAAGCTGAGACGACTTCAACGTCAAGTGGGGCTCTTTGAGAGAAGGACTTTGTGGGGACGATGAGGAGCCTCTAATCGACTCCAGGGTGTCTGACAGTAATCGGGCAGGGCAGTGAATGCGTGCTATGAAATGCACCAGTGGTTAATCAGGATGAATCAAGTTGGTGCCAAAGGACAGGGCACGCAAGTTAAACTGAGCTCTGTGGCACGACAAGATTCATTGGAGATTCAGTGGAGGGTGCAGGTGTCATTCTATCATTATAAATTTAAAGTTAAAGTTATAAAGTTCTACAAGTTGAGACTGCCAGAGAATTATTATGCGTTTCCAAGTTGAGAGCAGAAATACAGCTTTTCTGACTGGCAGTTGCCTTGGTTGCTAGATAGACAGTCCAAATATACAAAAAACTAACTCCCCAGTCTCTTGTTAACTGTGGTCACTTATAACCCGAGCTACAACTAACAATAATCTGCACTGTATATTATTTAGCAGATTATTTTCTTGGTTAATCGTGGTTGTTTGGGCCCTAAAATGTGAGGAAATGGTGAAAAATGTCGACCAGAGTTTCCCAAGACGTCCTCAAATGTCTCATTTTGTCCACAAACCAGAGATATTCAGTTTACTGTCAAAGAGGAGGAAAGAAACCAGAAAATATCCACATTGAAGAAGCTAGAATCGTAGGATTTTGACTGTTTTTGTTTTGTTTTTTTAAATACACCAACCAATTATTTGATGATCCAAATACTTAATTTAACAGTTAACAACTAGTCTGTTCATTGTTGCAGCTCTATACTCTTAAAACAAATGCTTAGGCTCGTTTAAATAAATGAAAGCAGCAGTTTCCATCAGTTTTTTCAAGCTATAACAACTTCTAAAAAAAAATATGTTCAACTAACAAACAAAACTGAGTTAGAGGAATTAGCCTTTTTTCTGAGATAAAAGGTATTTTAAATTACCAATGACTTAATAATTGGTGGCGTAAAATAGTTTTTCTGAATTCAAGGTGGCCAATTAAATTAATTTACTTCAACTTTAATTTAGTTTTAAATCAATCAAGGCAGAAATTTCTGTTTAAATTACACACAATCTTAAGTTGGTGTAATTAACAACATTATCATGTCAACACACTCATAGAAAACAAAGTTTGCAACTTAAAAGGTTTCTTTAAATCAGTACATTTGATTTGTATTCTTGCAACCATGCATTTAATTAAAGGGTCTGCAGCTTAAGAACTTCACATTGTGATGTAAATCTAATAATCTGATGTCACATTTGGAAGCGTTCCAATGTCTATTAGCCAGATTACATATCTAGCTGACTGAGTATTTGTGAATGAATTCTATTTTCTGTCATTATTTATAATAAGACCAAAACATGAGGCTTGAATTGTAAACCATAATTCCACAGCTAATAGCTTGACTTTAGCATAATCTCCGAGCTGCCTATATCATCTGCTCATTTACTGCCCTGATAACTACAGTTCAGATTAGACAGGAGAGAAGAATGTCGGCTATTAGAGAACATGTCTCGGGCTACGTTGAGAATCCACCTTATCATGGCCTGTTTGTTGTCAGTTAGCCACAGCTATCTCCACTCTTCCTCCCCTGTTGCCTCATCCTGACAGTGAACAGACTACTGTAAACTGTCAGAGTTTCTCACAGATAAGAGCGGCAGTGCGGCGCGGAGATGAAACTCTAAACTTTCTTTCTTCCTGTCCTCTTGAACCGGCACCAGAAATAAAAATCAATACATCACATCACTTCCTGCAGGGTTTATTTTTACATTTACAGCTTGTTGAATCAAAGTGAATGTTTTAATATTTCCTGATGAACACTGCTGTATATCATCACACTTTTTGCCTGCTGGTTAAGGTGGTTTCAGGGCAGAACTGCTCTGCATGTGGACCGTATTGTGTACCATTACACAACAGCAAATGCCTGGGGATTAACCGTGGGCCCTGTTCTGTCTGTACCATGAGGCTGCAGGGGGCCAGTAGCTATTGTCACAGCTGTGTCACAACACGCACAAAAATTCAGCAAAATCACAACTTTAGTTTCCAGTGAGCTGCCGCCAAAATCCTGTAGCAACGTGGCCGCTGACATCTGACATTTAACCTACGTCATCATGCACAGAACTACTGATGATACTGCTGCATCTTAACTAAAATAGCATGTTAAAATCAGAACTTTGACATTGTAGGTATTATGGATAGACCAATTAACGGGTTGGCTGATTATCATGGCCAATATTTGGCATTTTTCAGATTATCCATATTTTTATTGACCGATTATTTATAAATTAAATGCGCTACCTCAGGTCTGATGCAGCCTCCTCTCTCTGTGGTCTCAGAAATGTCTCTCAAGCAGAGACTAAACAAGAAACACAAGCCGTTGCCAAAAACCAGGAAATTAGCTTCTCTCACAGTGGCTAAGGCTATGCTAACAGCTAGCGGCTAATTTAGAAGGCAGCCACAGATTAACCTGAAACAGAGTCTGGAAAACAATAATTAATAATGCTTTAAGATCTAGACCTTAGTGGACAATAAAAGTTATAAAACTGTGAAATATTAAGAAAACAGAGAAGAACAGCAGACATAACTGCAGGAGACAAACTGATCAATCTCAGTGGATCCCACATAAACAGAGGAGAGCGTCCTAATTTAATCATTCCTATTTCTATTTTACATATTCAGTTATAGTCACCCTTATTAATGAAGAAGCCGAGTTATGAATGGCATGTTCTCTGCTGTCAAATGTTCTTAAAACATCACATTTAATGTATATCAGTTCCAAATATCAGTTGCCGGCCTTTATGGGTTGATCCCTAGTTGATATTTGCACTTGAGGCTAAAAACCAAACACATTCCTCCTGCTCTGGTAAGCAGTTTCTACGTTTCCATCCAAGCCTCCAAATAACAAATCAGGCTGCAAGTGAGCATCCACAAGAGAAACAAAAAGGTTTTAAACACTTGTGTCTGTGTGCAGAAGAAAAACAACAAGGACAGACTTTAATTTAAAGGGATTCAAAGTGAGCTTCCAACCAAATCCATGTTGTTTGTACACCGCGTTTCCCATTGTGAGGGATTAATTAAAAGGAACAAGTTAGGCTCATTTCACATAAACAAAATTGCAAAGAACAACACAATGCACTTTCTTCTCTCCACCTCGCTCCGGCTACTGTTAGCGGCAGTGAGTTAATGAGGGGAAATGCAAAACGTGGGGAAGCTGAGCCTGTGAGGCCAAAGCCCGCCTCGTATAATGGCCTACTAAAGAAAGGGGAGCTTTGTTCGCTGCAACACAAGCAGGTTCCTCTTTAATGACTTCATGTGCATGCCAATCACTTACAGCGCACAATCCCATCATGCAGCCGCAACACTTTTCCGGACATCCCAACGTCATGTGAACGCAGCAGCATGTGAGTCGTGTTCTCCCCCAAAAACAGAAGCTGAGATTCAGGTCAACAGGTAACACTGTCGGGGGCTGTGATTATGTCTGAGGCTCACAGGAGCTGCCATGGAAGTGTAAAGAAGTCGTCACATCACAGAGGTTTTGTTTTTTTTACCACATCTACAAAGAGAACAAAACAGCAAAAACTGCATCCATGAAAAACCTGTAACGTGCATATTTTTTAGCTTTAAGGGTTGAACATCACAGTTACAGTCCCTTGATATGCATGTTTTCTTCTCATCTGTAGAAAAAAAACATCACTTTTTTTGCACCATTTCTTCTGCACTGTAATTTATGTATTCAACATTGCCCGCCTCAGTTCATAAGAGCAGATCTTAACCTCTTCACCGCACCATAAATATTGCACATGCTTTTTTCTTATACATTATTTTTGTACAGAAACGTTTTGCACTGCTCTTGTATATTCATATTTGTTAGTATGAGTGTGTCTGAAGGAATATATTCTGTAAACAGATGAATCACTGCACAAGGTACAGACACAGATAATTAAGAACCTCATTGCACTGATAACTTGTTATTGCTGTAATCATTTGAATCCTTGAGTAACTACCTTCTTTCATCTTCCAGTTCAGCTACAAATCTATTATTAAATGAAGCGTTCACAAGAGTTTGTTGTCACTTGAAAGAGCTGAAAATCTCACCATGATGAATTACAAAAAAGCTGAGTTAAAGCGGACATTCTGCTATTGCTGCAGTCACTATAATTGGCTTACAGATGTAATTTTCTACAACTTCAGAAAGATTTCAGTACCAAAACAATAAAAATTAGAGATCCAACAATTAAAATCAATCATCTGACAACTATTAAGATAATCAGGAACTATTCTGATAACCGATTAATCGGTTTGAGTGACATTTAAAGAAGAAAACAAGTCAAAATCCTCTGACTCTAGCTCATTAAATATGAATATTTTCTGGTTTCTTTGCTAGTCTGTGACAGTAAACTGAGCATCTTTGGTTTGTGGACAAAACAAAACATTTGAGGACATCATCTCGGGCTTTGGGAAACTTTTTTTCACCATTTTCTAATATTTTATAGACCAAACAACTAATCTGTTATTCAAGAAAAGATAAATAAAGATACTTAATAAAGATAGATACCCTCCTGCTAATATAAAGAGTAGCTGCACTTTTCAAGATGCACAAGGACATGAGAACTGAAACAATTAAAACTGATTAAAAGGTGAAAACTTTGTTCAATCAGTGGCAACAGTTTCAATTTCAAAGACACTGAACTCAAGCTGGACTCTTGGAATAAAAGAGAGGCCACACATCAGGTCTGACTGGGTGGCAGGACATGATGTAAGAGGTGGCAAAACCTGAAGTCATTAATTGTTTCCGCTGACTGGGACTCAGATTATGTAGCTGTCAGAAAAAACAGCTGAAACTTTGCATTGATTTAGTGATTTCAGAGCACTGTCACCTTTACCTAAATGTCCTAAATGTTCTCTAAGTAGCGAACCAGCCTGTCTGCAGCAAACCGGGCAGATTAGCTGCTGCAAGCACTCAAATCTGAGCTTTGATTGTTCAGGTGGCGTCTGCGATATCGCTCAAAGCAGCCCGATGTGATACAAAACTGAGGCCAGTCCTTTAGAAATAGCAGACAGAGGCTCTGTGAGGTGTCAAATGTCAACAGGGACCAGTTGCCGGAGTCTCGGCCCAGGACGCCTCCTCTCATGCTGCAGCAGCTGTGTCTTCTCAGAGCTCACATTCCTGCAGGACAGGCCCACTTTACTCTCATCACCTGTGCTGATCTGAAGGCGGGACGAGCTCATACGGCTACGTGAATTAAAGTCACTTTCCTTCGTTTTTTGTGCAGTTATGTAAGGACGCAACATTTTAAAATGTTGCACAATAAATGCAGCACAAACTGAGCATGGTTTCATCGTGATAATCGCAGTAATCCCAATCTAAAATCTAATGTGGGTGTTATATAATAGTCACATAAATAAAAGATGGTCAGGAGCACCCTGGTGGTTTGAATGAACTGTCCTCACTTTTGTTGCATCTCTTTCCCCTTCATTTTCATATCGTCTCTCTGCAGAAACGCTCCTGCCTAACTATAACCTCCCCTCATGCATAATGTAGGCCAGAGCCTCTGAATGAACACTGAAATGGCTCAAGATAAAAATAAAACCCATTCAGGTGCACTCACACTGCAACAGAGCCAGGAGTGTCTGACTGTGTCCACCAACAGACCCATGATTCAGCAGCTTCCTCACCCCATTAGACCTCCCTGTGCAATTACATCTGCTTTGCACACCGTATTGCCCCTCACTGCATTATGAGCTGCACCGTCTGACCTCCACTAAATAATACATGTAAACATTTACCCCACCCTGCTGCAGACACACACTCAAACCAGCACATCTTCTTATTTCTTAATGAAGCTAAATATAAAAACACATGATTTATAAAAACTCTGTTAGTTGTGCAGGTTTCCCTTCATTTATGCTGCATCATCCTGCTTTTTTGTCCAAATTTAGCACATTTGCATAACAGTAATGCAAATTTAAGTGTCTTATCACATCTAAATAAGTGCATAAAGTCACCTGCATGTATCAAGTGGCTGCTATCATGATCATTTAACCTATTATAAGGATGTTTTGGTACCTTTATAGATGTGAAACGAGCTTTTTGCAGTTACAATCTGAACTGACATATGAGGCAGCAGCAGCCACAACTTTTCACAAGCTCACACATCACACAAACACACACCTCAGTGACTAACAAAAGCACCGACTGAGCCCATACACACACACCTTAAACGCGACTGTAAACAATGTTGCAAATGAGAAGCAGATCAGAGGAACAAGTTTCTTACAAAACACCCAAAGTGATTCATGGATTGTGCTTCCAGCCCCGGAGCCTGTCGGTGCCTCAGCGGGAGCAGCGACAGCACAACTCCCCAACATCCCTCTTACCTCCAGACGGGAGCTGAAGTCAACGTTTCAGTCAAGTTTCCTTCGTCTCTTGTCGGGCTTCTCCTGCAGAGCCGCGCACACTTGTAGCCACGCAAAAAGAAATGACTAAGTCTCTATTTAATTCCCTGCATTCCCACTGAATTAATTTGTTTTTCTTCTCTCTCCGGACGCCCGGCTCCCGAACAAAGTCCTTCGAGATTCAAATGCGCGCAGAATACATTTTTTTCCTCCTCTTTTTAATCCCAGCGTGTTCGCAGTTTGGATGTAATTAAAAGGCAGCCCTTCGCAGCTCGCTCGCTGAAAACTCCTCTTTGCTTTTGCTAATCAGTGCGGCCACTACGGTGCGCGTTCACGCCGCTCGGGGGGCGGAGAGAGAATCCGGAGGGGAGGTCGGAGCGAAACACCCGGAAGTGGGCACCAAATAGCACGGTAGCGACGCTACACCGTAACACCACGCTGTCTTACAGGAGGCTTAAACCGAACTGTTCGTCAATTTTAAGTTTAAATATAATTAACACTTGAGCTGGTTTCTACATACGTGCTTTTCTTTGCTCATATTTAACTAAAACATATAAGCACGGTAAACGTTTCAGTGCTTGTTCGTTATGAAACAAACCGTTACCCTTTCAGTTTAGCTACAGCGCAGGTACCCGGATGCAGCCAGCCAATCAGAAGCGAGCTTGTCTCCACCCAACTGTCGCGAAATGTTTACGGTGTTCCAGAAAGCGCTTTACGTTAGTTATTGCAATGAGGGACAACATTGCAGTTTTAGTGCTATTTTTTATTTGAATGTGTCTCTTACAGGTATGGACATTAAGTCAAACGCATGTATTCTAATTTCGCAGTCCGTGGTTTGTGTTCTACAAGCTACTCTTGCTGTTTAGCTTAGTCGTTTTAGCTCCGTGTGCTGGTGAAAGTGGCGGTTAGCTAGCTCATGCTAACGAAAAGACGGTTTCAGCAGTGAGCTTGCTGCTGGCAAAAAACGATGAACTCATCGCATTGCAGTAATGTGATACTCCGCAGTGGATTTATGGCCGAGCAAACGCCACTGTAAATATCTGAAATTAACACTGTTAGTACTGTAGGACAGCTCCAGGTGACGACCCACATCAACGAATCAGATCAGCGTGGATCCCAAACTGATCAGTCTGTGTTAGCTGCTGCAGTTTGGCAGCTTCTGTAAGTTTGTTAGATAATCTTTACATGGTGAAACTTTAACACTTCCATGTGCAGTTTAGTCCATCGAACGAAGGTGAATAGTTGCGTTTGCATCACCATGTTCAGGATGAGTTTTGTGATCTGTCACAGTGTCATTTTGCAACTGCAACTAACTGCACACATGATCTTTGTTTACAAACAAACTAAGACCAGTTCCAAACAAGCTACTGCTCAAATGACAGTTATTTTTCATCAACTACAAAGAAGTAGATTAATTGTCCAACCATACTGAACAAATATATGAACAAAACATGCATATTTTTTCAAATGATATCAACCCTTTTTATCATAGGGGAATAAATACGACAGAATGGACCCTACGAAACAACAAGTATGTCCTATTTTGCAGTAGTATTCAAGTGTGAGTTCATAGGCCAGAACTCAAAAGTTAGTGATAAGTTACACATCTGCAATGCATTAAGTTAATGAGGTTGTAGATGCTGCTTGTGGATGGTTGTTCCACTCTTCGTGAAGGGCTTGGCCAAGTTAATGGACATTTTGGGGGACAGGATCAGGTTGTTGGACACCCAGAGCTGTCTGAAAATATTGCTTAGACTTTACATGGTGGAGTTGTAGACATTGAAGTGCCTGAGTGCAGCCCTAACTGATGTCCAGCATGCAAACAGTCAGTTCAAGCCTTTCTCTTGTCATCTGTGGCATCTTGTCATTTGAATCAAGCTGCATTTTAAGGTGTCCTTTTATAGTCACTGGTCAAATGAGTGTCTGTGAACTGGTCACAGTATCTGATCATTGTCCTTTAATGCTACGCCTGTATTTTTCAAGAACCATATATGAGGGCTTCAAATTGCTTTTATGTCTGATGATTTCTGGTGATCTGTTGATCAACAATTAGTTCTATTATGTATTAATCTGCAGATAACTTTCCTTATCAATGTAAGGAAGTAGTAAAAACTCATTGTCATTGTTGGTTAATCTGTGGATTATTTTTTAATGAACTGATTAGTTGTTTAGTCTCTAAAATATTGGTCAGTTTTTTCCCAAAGCCCAAGATGACGTACTCAAATGTCTTGTTCTGTCCAAAACCCAAAGATATTCCGTTTACTGTGATAGTGAGGAAACCAGCAAATAATTAAAGTAAAGAAGATGGGAAAAAAATTACTCAAACCGATTACTCATAATCAAAGTAGTTGCCGATTAAATTACTAGTTCACAGCTCCTTGATTGATCGTTGTAGGTCTATTTGTTACAAACAGTCTGAAATCCAAAGAGATTTAGTTTACAGTCAGATATCACACAAATTAGAAGATGTTATGTTTTTTTTGTTTGATAAATGACTAAAATGAATACATTTATTTTTTTTTAAATAGTTGTTGATTAAATTTCTGATCACTGACTAATCAATCAATAGGCCGGCTAAACATTCAGCACTAAAACCTTCTTGTGTATGTTTCAGCCTGACATTCTCTGATAGCTGGAGGATGGATCCTGTAGTGCTGAGCTACCAGGACAGCCTGCTACGGCGCTCCGACGTGTCCTTACTGGAAGGACCTTACTGGCTCAACGACCAAGTTATTGGTTTCGCCTTCGAGTACTTTGCTGCTGAGCGCTTCAGGGTCCTGGGGGAGACCATCATCTTCATCAGCCCCGAGGTCACCCAGTTCATCAAGTGTGCTTCCTGCCCCGATGAGTTAGCTCTGTTCCTGGAGCCGCTGGATCTCGCTTCCCGTCGTTGGGTCTTCCTAGCCGTTAACGACAACTCCAACCAGACGGCCGGAGGATCCCACTGGAGCCTGCTGCTGTACCACCACACCTCCAACCACTTCGCCCACTATGACTCTCAAAATGGCAGCAACTCCCTGCACGCACGGCGCATCGCCAGCAAGCTGGAGCCTTTCTTGGGCGCCGGGAGGAAAGCTCTGTTCGTGGAGGAGCCCTGCCCAGCGCAGCAGAACAGCTATGACTGTGGCATGTATGTCATCTGCATCGCCGAGGCCTTGTGTGAGAAGGCCAGGGTGGAGGGCTCACCACGCCTTCCTGTGCAAATCATCACCCCGGCCTACATCACCCAGAAGAGGGCCGAGTGGTGCAGACTGATCCAGAGTTTAGCTCAGAATGACCTCTGCTGCTCCCTGTCCTTCCCTTAGCACGTCGATCGTCCCTCAGTATATGCAGAACAGCTGTCAGCCCCACATATCTACTGCTGGAGAATCTGAATGCACTCCTTGAATACAGTATATTACTATATATGAAGTATATTTCTATTACAGTCTATCATACTCCATAATAGAGTTTAAAAAAATAAAGCAGTGTTACGGATCTTTAAAGATTCAGAGAACAGTTGGTGTCATGTTTATCCCATGTATATGCACTGCAACGTACAGTATGTAAACAAGAACACCAGCATGCCTATAAACTGAACTTCCTCTCTTGTATATATTCAGCGAGGATGGAGAATGTGTCATGCGGAAGAGGCGGCACACGACTTTCCTTTTTCTCCATTGTATTATTTCGGAGCGAATGTAGAAATGTTTACACAGATTATTGCTCAGGGTCATTTTAAATGAACTGAATTGACAATAAGAATGTGCATATTTAACTCTGGCTCCTGCTTTATGTCACATATTCGTTTTGTTTCTCAGTTTGAACAGGCGTAACATCCGAACCTAAACCTGCAGTTTTGAAGCCATGAAAATAATTTCACTGTATGAGGGTAAATGCGCCGAGTGCTGCGACTGTTTATGGGAGAAAGGGCAACGTTGAGTGGTGGAATGTATGTTCTCACGAAAAGCATCAACCTCATCGTCTGTTGATTTAATAAATGTCACATTTTTGTTGACAAAATGGTGAAGATACTTTGTGGGCTTTATTTGAAGTCCCAGCTGTCCTTTTTTATTGAGTTCAAATCATATTCAGATAAATAATTTCACATTTTTTATCATAAAAGTTAAATGTATGTTGTTGTTTTTTAATGCAGTTACCTTACTGAAGAAATCACAGTACAGTGGATATAAAAAATGCCAGGTTTTTGTGATGTAAAATTGAGACCAAGATAAATCATTTCAGAACTTTTTCCACCTTTAATGTGACCTATGACCTGTACAACTCAATTGAAAAACAAACTGAAATCTTTTACGGGTAGAAAGTAAAAATAAAACTCAATATTATATTTTTTAAAAAGGCAATAAAACTTTAAAAATAGACAAAACATTAGTAAAGACAATAAAACATTAAAAGGTCTATTAAAAAAATACATAGAATGTCCCAAATGCTTGTCTGTATAGTTGGGTTTCCAAAAACTGCCCCTAAAATATAACAATTCTGACATAACTCTGACTAAATATGTACAAAAAAAATGTCTTAACTATCCAAAACATTCAAGTGAAAATTTGAGTACAGATACTTTTTTATTTTTCGTGCTAATTGCTAAATTGGTTGGAATTTGATATCCAAGTTGTTTTTTGAGAAAAAAAAAACATAATTTTGACTGGCAGGATCAGAAAGCCTGAGGAAGTGCAGCCAGTGTAAACTTCATTGTTTTGTAACTGCAAGAGTCAAACAACTGACACCGACTGTCACTTGACAAGTTTTAATTCGATGCAAGTTTATAAAAGGCACCAGCTGTCATTTTTAGAAAAGCATCAAAAATGTCAATATTCAACAATATTATTTCCAGTATAGACTGGGAGGGTAAAAGCACGAACTGTCCTGCAGCATTGTACTTTAAATTAAGGAAGGTCACAGGAAGGACAAACTATTCTTTATTTACAGCTTCACTGTTCAGAGTCCGGCTGCGGCCTTCAACAACATATTTATGAGGGATTTTTAGTGCATGAGTCAGAGCTGGATTTAAGGTTTCAACATGCAGCAGAGTAGAGATGGGATAAATAAAAATGTTGCACAAAAATCTAACTTAAGAGGGAATAAAGGAGCATTGTGCTGTCTTGTGTTATCTAACTGTGTTTATATGAAGCAAAAGGGAGTGAAAATGAAAGATAATCACAATTTGGAAGATAATAAATGTCAAAAGGTGCAGAATTAATAATGAAATAACTTATTTTGTACTCGGGCTGCAGATATCTATCATTTCCAATGTCAACCAACCCAAAGATATTCACTTAACTGTCAAAGAGGAGGAGAAAAATGAGAAAATCTTCCCATTTAAGAAGCTGGAATCAGAAAATGTAGACTTTTTTTTTTGCTTAACAATCATACTAAAACCAATTAATCAATTATCAGTAATCCGTTAAGCATTGCAGCTCTATTTTCCACACACCAACAGTCTAAAACCCAATGAGATTTAGTTCACGTTTACACAGTTCATGTGTAATTGTGTGTCTAAGGCCCCGTCCATACGAAGCCGAAACGCGTATCGTTTCCAAAACGTTCTCCATCCACACGGAGCCGTTTCAGTAAAAGTGACTGTCCACACGAATTCACCTAAAACGACTGAAAACGATGTAAAACGCATGCCAGGCCTGTTGGTGGCGCTGTGACGGCGTAACGGAAACTGGCGGCGGGACTTTAGGCATGCGCAGAAATCTGATACATGTAAACATAGAACATGAAGTGGCGTATTGAGCTTTCCATATCTGTTTGGTGAACACAGCGATAATGCAGAAGAAGTATACTTTGCTGTTATAGCGATAACAGGGTGAGTAGTTTCAGCGATACACACGCAACACTGTACGGCGCCATAGTTGTAGTCCTTTTCTGAGTTTGGCGCATGCTG
>OMNN01028043.1:0-14058 GCA_900302755.1 Chromis chromis
TTCTCTCGATGACTCATCTCTCACCTTGCTGTGTGTTGCTGTCATCCTGCTTTGTTGAGTGTCTTCGTTTACCCTGAGAAAGTTATAATGTGATGTCTGCAGTGATGGTGCAGAATATGTCAGCTACCAGTATCTCAGAGACAAATAGCATCAGTACATCACCTTAATCATCTCCTGCTTTGTGTCTTGCTGTGTTTTGTTCCTCTCAGGTTGGTTCTGTGTGTCGGCAGCATGGAACTCCCAGCCCTTTGACCTGGACAATTACACAAATGCCAACTGTCTTTGTCCGGCTACCTCCACAGGGGGGCGCTGCCAGGTGGGCTTCTACTGCCCCCTGGGTAGCTCAGAACCAGTGCCTTGTCCACCTGGAGCCTTCTGTAACATCTCAGGTATTTGTACGCTGGTGATAGCATGCATACTGTTCAATAGTCCACAGTAAGCACAATATCACAGAACTTATAAACCTTGAAACTAAAACTTCACATGTCTAAGTATATATAGGAGATAAAACAAGTCGATTTCAGGCCTTTTGATGGTTCAGACCATTCTGCTGGAGGGAATGTCCGTCTCTAGGTCTCTTGCATGTAATATTTCTGGGTATATGAAATTCAAATAAGAAATGTACTCATGTTGCTCAAAAGGTTCGGCTCTGCCAGTGGGTCCCTGCTCCCCTGGGTATTACTGTGTAGGAGGAGCCACTGAGGCCAGACCAACAGATGGAGAGACAGGCAGCATCTGTCCACCTGGGACATATTGCGGTAAGCCCAGCTTTACTGCCTTGGAATGGTTGCATCACTAACTTGCCAACAAAGTTTTTAAGCCTGTTTTTTTTATAATATAGTAAAGGGCTTGGTGAAATTGATAACACACTGGGTCAACAGATGCCTGGCATACTGCTTCATTTTAATATTTATAACTGAGTTTAATTGGAAAAACAGTATTTGCTCTTCCTCATTATGACTACCACATATTATATGGGTATCTGTCACTCAGAATGAAGAGCAAAAAGAGATTTTATCTATAGCTATATGAGTTGTATGACAAGTTAACTATGTATGTAAAAGTAAAGTGGAAACTGAGATCATGAAATAAAGAACTTGTATAAACTGTTTATCAAAGATCAATACAGCACAGTACAAGAGTCTGCAAAGTCTGATCATATCTTACTTTATATTCAAAGGGTAACTCTTTGGAATTGATTGGAATGAGTTTTTATAGCACAAAGGCCCCAGCTTCTAAAGTGGGGGTGTTGTCTAGATTTTCCTGTTACTTTCCACAGCCGAAAGACATGCAAATTAGGTGGACTATAGACCTCAAAGTAGCTATAACTATGACTCGGGAGGATTGGAAGTGTGAGTCAGCTTGTTTCTATTTGTGGTAGCCTGTTAATCAACTGCTGACCTGTGTAGGGGGTTCTCTATACATTCTGTCCAAAGCATCTTGTGTATACACTTGTGCAGTGTATAAGCTGCACTGCCTTATAATCCTGCGTAGGCATTGGTATACAAGAGGTATGAATGAATAGAAAGATGAATGATGGCCAACTCCACCTGTTTCTCCCTGCAGTTGAGGGTTCAGGTGAGCCTGAGTTGTGTCCAGCTGGTACTTTCTCCCCAGTGCCAGGTCTGACCAGTGAGGCTGGATGTCAGCCCTGTACTGCAGGTTTCTACTGCAAAAGAATGGGCTTAAAAGCTCCGAATGGACCTTGCAGGAAAGGTCAGTCCACCCTTTCATGATTCATCAGTATTATGAAACATACAAGGAGTCTAGTTGTCACCTGCTTGCTAAAAGTATGTGCGCCCGACACTTTCTTTGTTGAAATTCTAACCTTGTTTCAATCTACTGTATTCCTATACACCTCCATAGGCTACTGGTGTCCTCCTGGTCAGACTGTGGCTACAGCTCTGCCGTGTCCTCCTGGTCACTTCTGCTCAGAAGGCAGTTCATCTCCACAACCCTGCCCACCAGGAACCTACCAGGATAGAGACAAACAGGCTTCCTGCATTGTCTGTGAGGCAGGTAGGAGCCCTCACATGTATTTTGACCTTCTCAGCATAAGCATATTTCCTTTTTAAACACTGTCATTTAGCCTTGTGCCAAGTTTGTTTTGCTGAACAAGCTGTAATGAAAATAGCTCCCATTAGTCCAGGAGGTGTTTATTTTTTGAAGTTAATGGCTTTTGCATGCACATTTATTATACTGCACTTTGCAAGTTTGTTGAACGACGTATGCTGCAATACAGACAGCTCAATACAAGTGTAAGCATTTAATTCTCCGCCATTCTGTGGAAACTCACTACCAGTGCCTGTTTAAAAAAAAAAAGAAAAATTTCTCCTCTTTCAAGGGTACTACTGTGATCTGAGACTGGGTCTAGCCAATGTCTCCTTGCTGAGACCCTGCCCGAAAGGACATTACTGTCCTGCAGGTACAGCCCTGCCCAACCAGCACCCCTGCCCCATCGGCTCTTTCAACCCAAGACAGCGCACTGAAAGCCCAGCAGGATGCATCCCATGTGCTGCTGGACGCTACTGTCCTTCTGCTGGACTGTCAGAACCGGCAGGTGAGAAGGACAGAGATCTCATCCCTGTTCTGTTCTGTTCTGTTCTGTTCTGTTCTGTTCTGTTCTGCTCTGTTCTCTTCACTTCACTGTCTAAACCTTACTTTAAAAACTTTACTGCAATCCTTAGTCCTCTTGATATTCATTATGTGTTGTTAGATAAGCTATTTAAGAGGTTTGTTTTAAGGCCTTGTGTCTGTTTTAAATACTTAAGTAGGCAGTTCACCTAAAGTGCAAATCAGCATTTTTTTTTGTCACTTAACTCCAGTGCAGAATGCCTGTCTCTGGATGTGCTGTATTTCCCTAGAGTTTGAGATATGTACCGGTATGTCAGAGACTGACATTTCAAAACATTCAGTTTGGTGATCTACTTGTTAAGCCCAGAAGTTGTTATCTGTTGCATGTACTGCAGGGCTGTACATGTGTCTACGCTGCTATATGATGAAAGTGTGCTGTGAAATTCTTCTATCCATAGGACCATGCCATGCTGGTTATTGGTGCAGAGAGGGAGCATCCTCTCCCAGCCCACTGGATGGACTCTCAGGCTCCCTGTGTCCACCTGGTCTCTACTGCCCCTCAGGTTACTTCCTTGTTCTTCCTTAATAAGCAGCCACCAGCAGCTGCTTCACAGCTGAAATATATCACACTTTTTTGACATAGTAGTTTCTTGTAATCCTATGCTGATGCGGCATGCTTTACAGGCTAATGTAACCAAATTTATACTGTGTGAGGCTACTAACATTCTATCCTATTATCTTCCATGTCTGCAATGTTTTATTCATGCTAATTATCATTTGAGGGCCTACAGGAAGTTCCGCACTGTCTTGTAACTTTTGATACAGTGTTCTTCAAATTAAATTAAACCCTTGTTCTTTCTATCTCGGAGCACTGACCCGTGCCTCGAAAACGCTGCTGTAGGGTAAACTCTGCCTTGTCTGGAGTTGATCAACACTGTACTCAACAGTGGGTGCCTCAGAACAGTGTCTTACTAATTTAGCTGCACTCAAATTCTGACCACAAAGTGTAAGACATAGTTGCAGTATGATTTTGCCGAACCCAATAACTCCATTTTTATAGCAATCTTTTAAAAGTCCTAATAGTTTTTGCATACTTTGCTGTTTATTGGAGTTGAACTGTGAATTTATACTTGTGTCATCTTTACAGGCGCCACAGCTCCTGAGGCCTGCCCTGAAGGGAGATGGTCAAACAGCTCTGGCCTGCGTAGCCAGGAGGACTGTAAACCCTGTCTGGGAGGATTTTACTGCGACTCTGCTGGCCTCACTAAACCCAGCGGATTGTGTAGTGCAGGGTACACCACACTTTGATGAATTTAGGGAAGAAATGTCACTTGTCCACTTATTATTTAAGACTAACACATAAAAACGTCTTTCCAGCCATCTTATCATAATGGGTTTCAAAACTAGCCAATAATATGCACATCAGTTGTGTTTCAGAGTTTTCATGCTGTCATGTTTGTTATGCAGCTATTACTGTGCAGAGGGAGCTGTCACATCTACCCCCACTGATGGAATAACAGGGGGATCCTGTCCTGAAGGTTACTACTGTCCAGAGGGCACTGTTCAACCTGTGCAATGTGATCCAGGGACGTATGTAGCTGTTACACATGCTACTCAGTGTGAACCTTGTATGCCAGGCTGGTACTGTGTGTCCGGCTCTCTGTATCTGTGTCCGGCAGGTTTGTGTTTTATTTGTTTGTTTGTTATAAATCAAAAAAGCAGATGCGACCCAACAATGCAGTTATCCAAGACCAACCCAATTCGTTTTATCCTTCATATGCATTTCCCTATGTTTGTTTTGTGGCCTGCAGGCTTTTACTGCCCTGAAAGAACTGGATTTGACTTGAGAAGCTGTCCAGAGGGAACTTATGGCCCTGACCCCGGCTACTGGTCTGTCTCTCAGTGCAGACAGTGTGACGGTGGCCATTACTGCTCTTCCAGAAATGGCACGGCTGTCACTGGTCCATGTCAGAAAGGATATTACTGTTCACATGGAAACATGTCGCCACAGCCTCTCTTACAGGCTTCAGGTACAAAAACATCCTTACAAGACATGCACTCCAAATTCACACACTTAGGAAATAGAGCACAGTGTGTTCTGGTAATAGCACATTTTGTGTTGCTAATATATGTATTTGAGAAAATTGAATTGTTAGCGTTAATTCAGAAATGATTCTTCATCAGTATTTTGAGCTATTCTCTGTGTCCCTCAGCAGGAGGAGGGCCATGTCCTGCTGGTCATTACTGCCCCCAGGCCACTGTTCATCCCCTGCCCTGTCCACGTGGAACATTCTCTAACCTCAGCAAATTAGTCTCAGAGGTCACTTTAACTCAGCATTACACTCACATGTCTTCCTGAAAATGATTGAATCTTTTTTTATTAAAATTGCACCAGGATAAAATTTGATGTGAAATGTTAAAAACTAATTAATAATCTTCTTCTTTTTTTAAAAATCACTTTGCGATTTGTGAACAATTAAAGTTATTTTGTCCACAGTTATGAAAACCGAAAATCCCTACCCTGCCCTTGTTGTCGTTGTTAAAAAGAGAATTTTGGGGAAAAATGACAGTGCTTAATAATAATGAGTTTTTAAAGAAATAGTTTGCAATTCATGTTTTCATATATATTCATTCATTTGATCATTTATTTCATGTCATTCCTTACTTATTTTTTTATTTATCTTTTTCTTGTATTATATTATTATTCAATCCATACAGTATCACAGATATGTATCATATTTTGGTTAACTATGTTATGGCCAGCAGCTACACAAACTCTACACATTCTACACAGTAACTTAATGTTTTCTCTGTCTTTCATTGTGACAGTCACTCAATAAGTAGTTCCAATCAATACTGCAACAAGCTGCTTTTTTTCTTTTACTCATAGCCTCTCTCTCTCTCTCTTTCTCTCTCTCTCTCTCTCTCTCTCTCTCTCTCTCTCTCTCTCTCTCTCTCCTCCTTCTCTTGCTCTTCGTCTGTCACATCTCCCCTCTCAGGAGGATTGCCAGCCGTGTCTCCCAGGTTACTATTGCGACGCCGTGGGGCTCTCGGCGCCTTCAGGAAAATGCAATGAAGGTTTCTTCTGTTCGGGGGGTGCAGATCGTCCTGACCCTCCTTTGAGAGACAGCCATGGAGGACCGTGCCCAAAAGGTGATCAGATCCCCTCAAGACATCTGTGTCCATTTGTCCAGAAAATTATGAAAATCCTCCAAGACATATACTGTATTAGTAAAACATGGCAATGATTTAATCAGACAGTTTTTTGTTTGCACAGAGAGTGGCAGCATAAAACTATACTTTACATGCTATTGTTGGAAATACAACAGAAAAGGGAATTTTGAAGCCAATAATTAAGTTTTAAATTTGTATAGGCTCAGAGTGAGCTTAGTGAACAGGTAAACAAAACAGTCTTTCAAGTTAATAGGGCTAAACATAAGCAGCTGCTCTGTTGACACTGGAAATCGAACTCGGTCTCCTGTGGATTGTGCGTGTCGTAGTGTGTGTGCGTGAGTGCGCATCTCTTTCATGACTCTTGTCTTTGCACAACCAGGTTATTACTGTTCTGAGGGCTCTGTGGCTCCTCAGCAGTGCCCCTTGGGAACCATCAGTACAGAAGACGGCCAAGCCAGCTGCAGCGCTTGTCCCCGAGGGTAAGCTTGCTTATCAGCCGTGCACAGTCACTTGGAACCGTAAACAGATACACATTTTCCCATATAAACATGATGGATTATGCAAGAACTGTAACTATACATAGAGTGCATGTTTTTGATGTTTACACGCATAAGTGATTCTTTCTCTCACTTTGCATAAAAGGATACATGCATACACAAGAGCGTTCAGGCCTTGTTGCCACCAGCAGCAGCCAAGAACTAAATTGTTCCATGCTTGTTTTGCCTGGCTAGTTTTTACTGTCCTGGAAGAAGTAATGGCTCTCTCTCAGCGAGTTATGACTGTCCAGTGGGTCATTACTGCCCGTCCGGGACCTGGTTCAAACACCAGTACCCGTGTCCAGCTGGATCCATCAACCCCCACACTCGAATGGCGAAACCCCAGGACTGCTTGCCCTGCCCTCCAGGTCACACATCATTTAATGCTAATGGTTATTACTGTCCGTAAGGTTAAGTAGTTGACCTAAGGTCTACCGCAACGATCTTAAATGGATATTAAACACTGTATGAATAAAATAAGTCCACTTCCATAAGCAGCTGCTATTAAGAATATCATCAAAAGCAGCAAAATGATCGGAAACATATTGTGTCTCAGCTTAGATTCATACAATATACAATGTTTTGAAGGGTAATTTTTCCATTCTTTTTTTTTTCTGTTAAACCAGGCTTCTTCTGTGCGTCTCCTGGGAAAGGTGTTGCATCAGGTCAGTGTGGTGCAGGGTATTACTGTCTGTCTGGGGCCTGGTCACCCACACCAGAGGATGGAGGGATGACAGGTGACAGATGTCCTGAAGGTCATTACTGTGCCCAAGGCTCCTCAGCACCGCTGCCCTGTCCAATTGGACATTACAGCAACAAAACCAGAAACAGTCATCTCTCCGACTGCCTGCCCTGTCCTCCAGGTTGGAGCTAATTTAGCACATTCTGCATTCAGTAGTGTTTAAGAAGATAAATCTTCCATTACATGACTTGAATTATTGAACAATAATCTCTTCACGCAGTATCTGTGGCTGCTTAACAGTGTTGCTTTTGTTTTGTAGGTTTCCAGTGTGTCACCAGAGGGCTCTCTTTACCTTCTCATATCTGCCCGGCTGGCTCTTACTGTCCAGGCAGAGAAAACAGCAGCCAGCAAGACTCAGTAGCCTGCTCACCTGGAAACAGGTGCCCAGCTGGATCTGATAGACAGGTACCCTGCTTGCCAGGGACCTACCAGAGTTTACCTGGACAGGTGAGGAAGAAGAGGATGTTGCTTATATTCTAGTATGCTGCTGTCCTGAACACAGGGTGCACCTACTATATAATTCAATTAAAGTAACCTGCCATGACTGTGCAACTCTGGTAGAAACTTTATGGTTTGATATACTGGAGTGAAAATGTGTTTTACTATAAAACTGGATCCGAAATACAACTATTGACTTACTGTATATGACCTATAAGAAATTGGTTTTTGATGTATTGTGAGGCTGTGGTATTTGCACATTTTGAGGGGAGTTATGGCTCTCCTGAAAGCACAGAGATAATGTTCCTGCAGGACCATCTTTTTCAACATCTGTGCGTACTGTATACAGTTTAGCTCTTATTATTTCCAGCATGAGCATCCAGTGTTAATGTCCGTTGATACCACTGAACATCTGTAGTCATTATTTTGTATTTGTACTGTGTAGACAAATTTATGTGCATCATTTACTCCTCCACAGGCAGACTGTATTAAATGTCCAGCAGGATTTTACTGTGCTGGCTCAGTGGATTCTGACACTGGGCATGTGTCTGGGACTCACACTCCCATGCTGTGTCCTAAAGGACATTATTGCCCATCAGGTAAGAGAAAAAAAGTACAGCTATTATAACACATTTGTGACAAGTGTACACTGTTATTAGGTCATGTTATCCCATTTAAATATATGTGTGACGCAAGTGAAACTGCAGGCTCAGTGAGATTAATTAATGAACTAATAAGGCAGGCAGGATGCTTACATCAGGTTTAACCATTTATTACTGAATGACCTGCATTTGTGTTTCATGGTGACTCTGCTCAAGCGGTTCTCTGGAACAATCTGAGCAAGCATGACACAGACGGCCCCTGAGATCACAAACCCCCCAAGCAGAGTCTGCAATCTTTGCAAAAGCAGGATGAGCTCGGGGAGGTGGGGGAGATGAATTGCAGATCTGTATTAGACCAATGTAAGAGCGATGTGGTAAGCACAGAGCAGGCAGGAACGATTGGACAAAAGGGGGCTCATGAAAAGAACTGACGCTGTGCCTGCCTGAACTACACGAAGCTCCATGATCTTGTGTTGCATGCAAAAATGTTAAATATTGCTCTTGTGTTTTATGTACTCTAAAACAAGTGGCTTTAACACAAAATGGCTTTCTCATTATGCAAATGGCCGTTACAGAGCATAATCAAGATGAGGATGGTCTTCACAAACTGTTTTGTAATGTTTAGCCCTGGACCATCTGTAGCGATTATCCACTATTTATCTACAGGAACGCAGACTGGTATAACATTCCCATGCCCAGCTGGCACCTTCAGCAGGCAGATGGGCTTGTCCAATAAGTCAGGCTGTGAGCTCTGCCCTCCAGGGACATACTGCAGCTCCTCTGGACTGGCTGCTCCCACTGGGGACTGCTCTCCTGGGTAAACACAGGCAAACTGAACACGTAGTTCATGATATTAACAGACAGATTATGAGAGATTTTCTGCTTCTGTTTGTTTCTCCCTTGCCAATAATTAAACCTCCTTTATGCTGTTTCTCTCTGTGTGTCCCTCTGTTTTCTACCACTACATCCCACATACCCCTCCTGATTATCTTCTCCTCATCATCTCTCTGGCCCTAGTTACCTCTGTATCCACGGCTCCGTTTCCCCCCAACCAGAGGAGGGCCTGACAGGAGGTCGCTGCTCTGCAGGGTCCTACTGCCCCCGGGGTACCAGCTACATGGTTCCCTGCCCTGCAGGCACCTTTGGCTCCATAGATGGTGACATATAACATTGAATAATTACACAGATACACTGTTGGTGACATTTGAACGTAATAGACTGACTTAGCCAAGTTATTGATTGTGTTAAATGTGTCTTTTAAAATTACTTGTAACAGGATAGGTCAAATATTTTACTATAAAGCAATTTGTGTTTTATTTCTAGTTTATCCTTTCAGGTTGAGGAAACAAGTTGTGTGTTTGCTTTATCAGGAGCAGTTTCTGTAGAAGTATGTCAGCCCTGTTTACCTGGCCACTACTGTGCTGAGGTTGGTCTCTCCTCCCCATCTGGACCTTGCAAGCCTGGTTTCTATTGCACTGAGGGATCCAGAACTGCCACACCTTGGGGTAATATCACAGGTGACAGGCTTCCTCTTCTTGCCCTTTATACAATGTTAATAAATGCATGGCAACATGCACAACTGGTTATTTTTGCAATTGTATTTGTAAATGTAATGTAAAAAAGCCAAGGTATTTTTTCACTTGCTTGAAAAATACTTTGCTGTGCAGAATATTCTCTCAGTGCTCTTCTGTTTGTATTTAACATTTTCATGGCCTTTGACTCAGCAGAACTGTGGAGGTCTTCTCAGAATATTTACCAGTCCCCACTGCTTTCACTCAGTATTTTTCTCCCTGAGATTGCAGAAAATGGCCCTGGCCTTTTAGTTCACTCACTAACCTAATGAGTAACGACATCCAATAAAGGTCTATTGTCTCAGTTACAGGAGATATCGCATCTCCATCCCCACTTCTCGGAGACTCAACCCTGGGTCAGTTCCACGGTGATGTGTGTCCTGCAGGCCATCATTGTCCAGAAGGCAGTGCAGAGCCGAGCCCGTGTCCTCCAGGTACAAAAACCAATATGTCCAGACAGAGCTCTGAAAGAAGAGGTGGAAAAATACTGTTACTGTGTATCATGAATGTGGACAGAGGTATATAAATCCTCTGTCAATTCCCTGAAAGAGCTATGAGTCTGACCTCTTGCTTTTTATTGCGCTGCTTCCAAGAGCAGTGTACAGTACCATAACGCCCCCAGAGGTACAGTATAATGGCTTAATGTATCCAGAACTTCAGAGGAGGTCGTAAAACCTAATGGGAGTCCAATAAAGCTTTCATAATGGGTAGCTAGCTACTTAACTAATTGAATAAGTGGAGCTGGCTATAGTGTGCACATATGACAAATTTGCCATGGTACTCATTTCTCCCTGTGTGTGTGTGAGAAGGTGAAAAAATGGAATATAGTGGAAGTTATTTTTACTTGAATGGTAATTTGTCTCATCCACATAGGCACTTTCTTGGGGAGGTCTGGGGCCGAGTCCGGGGCCGACTGTGAAGCTTGTTACCCAGGTTTCTACTGCCCCTCATGGGCTCAGACCTCTGCTGACCTCCTCTGTCCTCCAGGGTGGTTCTGTCCGCCAGGATCAGTGTCTGGACATCAGCCAGGTACAGTACACATCATCAGGGGTCAGCTCAGGTTTAACCACAGTGGTCTTTGCACTTCATCATTTTCTGTTTCTTCCATACAGGCTGTGATCATGTACAGTGACTCTAGTTCCCAGACAATTAGCCAAAAATGTTCTCATGGTGCAGTTTGTTCAGTAAACAAAGCTTTACTTACTTGACTTTTTTTTAAAGGTTTATTTATGAACAAACACCTGTATGAATGATAATTCACACTTTAATCTAAAGGTAACGGACAAAATGTTACAACAGAAATGAACTAAAGTAAAGCAAATTACAGACATGTTATCAGATTTCATGGAGATTAACAATGTCAACACGCTCATTACTGCATTGATCATTTTTTTGTAGTTTTTTTTTAACCCATAAAGGAACAGCTACTTATGTTTATCTGAAAAAATAAAAATGATCAAAACTGAAGATGTATGGTTTTCATTATCTCTTTTGGCACGTTTCAATCTGTCACTACACATTCCTTTTCGTGATGCAGTTTGTTTGAATTACGTTGCCATAACTTAGACTGACAAGAAGGTTTTCTTTGATGTATTTCCTAATTTTTTTGCCTTTTAACTTTTAGCATGTAAGCCACTAAAACCTACTGCAGTACCAGTGATTTAACTCTAATACTACACAGCAGTCTTTTCTATGCGCTCTTGTCTGCTCTCTAAATTGAATTGTTCTGTAACTGGTGTTGTGAGTGTGAAGCAGAATCATCCATTACTTCACAAACCATATTCTACATGTACCATGGAAGTGATTTTATGCCTCAGATGAGCTTTCCTCCTCCTCTTATATTACATGCGCATCTAGAGATTCCACATCGTCTTTTATTGAGAAGACATGTTGCTAATTTGAGCATGAAATGGCCCAGAACCTATAAATAGTCTGAAGCTTCTTTCTGTCAGACTCAGTTCACCTGCTGCTGAGCCTGCTTTCACTTGCCTCCCACAGGATTTTTTGTACAGCAGTAATACCGCTCAGAGCCACCGTCTTCTTCATTGCTTTGTTTCCATGGTACCACACTGGGCATGTTGAAATACGCTGGATATGCTGTCTTGCTTTGATAATTGCCATATAGACATATTGAAGAGGACAAACTGCCTTTGCACTCTATTTTTATGCACATTACTCTTGTTTTCATTGTAAACAATGTGGCACTGAATGTTTGGATTTTCATTTGTCTGACTATTACACAGGATTCCAGTGTCAGCCTGGGCATGCGTGCCCACATGGTAGTGCTGAGCCAGCCATCTGCCGCCCTGGCACTTTTCAATCTTCATCTGGACAGTCTGCTTGTAACGAATGCCCATCAGGTAATTTAAACAATACCTGTGAACACACATTTGTAAACTATAAACTCCACACAAAAAAGCAAAGGTGAACCTAAGTTTATTATAAAATAAATAAAAAACACTTTGCCCAGGATTCTACTGTATGAAGGGTTCATCTTCACCATCTCCATGTTCAATTGGCCATGTCAGTCCATCAGCTGGCAGGACGTCCCCGAGTGACTGCTCCCCCTGCCCCTCTGGCTCCTTCTGTAACAGCAGTGCTCTGACAGAGCCGTCTGGACCCTGCAGCCCAGGTCTGACAGTCCTATTCACCATGGGAATTGATGTCAGAGAGCTGAGCTATTAGAGTTTCTTTTTCTTTGCAGTGCTGTGTTAAGCCGTACTGTGCCCTGAATAACACTGTTCACCTATTCTAAATTGTAAATGTTGCAGTGAGATTTCTAACCAAATTGTCTACCACAGGACATTTTTGTTCCCTGGGATCCACTGAACCTTCTCCTGTCTCCCAGCCTTATGGAGATGTGTGTCCCATGGGACACTTCTGTCCTCAGGGCAGTGGGTCACCCAAACCCTGTCCTGTTGGAAGCTTCCTCCCAGAGCCTGGAGCTTCCTCCTTGTCCCACTGCCGCCCTTGTCCCCCAGGGAAGTACTGCCTCGCTCCTGGGATCTCGCAGCCCTCAGGTGGGGGATTACACCCGTCAGGTTTATCTTTGCTCAAATAGATTCAGGAATTATACACATCATGTTAGCCTGACTAATTCCTTCCCACATACATTTTTTTTAAATTACATTTTTCTGAGGATTTAAGTCATACAGTTAAACTAAATGCACTGTAATAAATGACAGGCAGATTCTGACAGCAGCAATTTTTCGAAAATATGGTTAAAAACTATAAAATCTCTTTGGAGCCAAAAACAAGAGCAGGCTGCTGTAAACTGAACAAGAAATTGGACACAAATGAGACACAAAACAACAAAAACCAGACACAAAGCAACACAAATGAGACACAGAATGTCGAACAGCAGACAGAAGCATCACAAATGACAACACAAAATTACAAAAAAGAGACATGAAGCAACACAAATTAGACAAAAAATGTCACAAACGGGACACAAAAGAAAAACGAGACACAACATGACCAAAACAATACACAAAATGACAAATGACACGAACAAGACGGAAAAGAAAAATGAGACACAACATGAAACACTACAGACAAAAAACAGATGACAAAGATGAGACTCAAAACAACACAAACAAGACACAAAATCTCAACAATGTGAAACAAAAACAGAAAAACAGACAAAAACGGGTCACAAAATGATAAAACCAAGGTACAACAGCATGAATGAGACACAAATGAAAATGAGGACATGGCAAAAACAAGATGCTGAACAACAAAAAACAGACACAAAGTGACACAAACAAGATACAAAATGACAAAAAAACAGGCACAAAGCAACAAAAAAGAGACACAAATCAACAAAAACTAGACAGAAAATGTCACAAATGAGATGCAAAAGCAAAATGAGACACAATATGACAACAACAAGACACAAAACGACAAAAAACAGACATAAAAGGGCAAGATCGAGACACACAATGACAAAGGTGACACTTAAAACAACACAAACAAGACACAAAATGTCACAAATGAGACAGGAAAGAAAAATAAGACACAACACGACAAAAGCAGGACCCAAATCCATGAAACTGAGACACCAAAACAACATGAACAGGACACACAGGAAAATGAAACGTAGCATGACAAAAACAAGACACAAAACGTTAAAACCAAGATACAATGTGCACAAGACACAAATGAAAATGAGAAAGGGCATGACAAAAACAAGACACTAAACAATAAAAACCAGACACAAAGCAACATAAAACGACAAAAAAGTGACAGAAAACCAAAAAAATGAGACAGAAAACGTTATAAATGAGACGCAAAAGAAAAATGAGACACAGCATGACACAAAACGACAATAAACACATAAAACGGCAAGGAGACACACATGACACACATGACACAGATAATAATTATAATAATAATAATAATACATTTTATTTATAATGCAC
>OMNN01028044.1:0-16665 GCA_900302755.1 Chromis chromis
CGCTGGAGGGGCCGACGAGGGCGCGCTCTCGCCGCAGTGGTCGGTCAGCGTGCACATCAGTAGCACCAGTCCCATAATGAAGTGTCTGCGCAGTCCGCTCATAGCGTGAGAACAAAAATAAAAGCAGTGAACTCCTTCCCCGGACACCTGCAGGAGAGACAGAGCAGGAATGTCAGCGCTCAGATCGGTTTCTTGGATACCTTCAAAATCACCCAGAACCGGCTGCCTTGTTCCGTTAAAACCACCATAAGAAACACACAAATCAGACTTTTCGACTGATCCAAACCACAATCTGACAAGTGCAACAAATGGAGTCACATTTGATGGAATTTGCACAACAACTTCTGAAGACAATATAAAACATTTGCCGCAGATCCCACAGTATCCATAATAACTGTCTGAAAACATTTTCGAAATTCGTGCGTAATTGTGCCAATTATGCTTTTTTCCCCCCACTGGATGTTTTTTTTTTATTTAAAAAAAAAAAAGTCTAATCAGTAGCTTGTGTGCACAACTGTGTGCTCTGTTCTGCAGTTAGTGAAGTTTTATTCATTCAGATCTTTTCCTAGAGGGAACCGAGGACAGTTTACACCAAATCACAGCCTCAGAACAAGAGAAGCAACACATGTGCGAGAATCAAACAATTTTTATGCGGTAAAAGTGAAATATTTCAGAGATTAACAGTCTTTAAAAAAATGTCATTACCTTTATAAAAAACAAAATCTTCAACAAAAGGCGCTTTTACGTCCCGTGCGTCCAGCAATAATGCAAACGTAAACTGCGCGCAACTTTTTGGTGCGTGGTCCTGATTCTCTCCAATCCGGAATATGTCCCCTTAAAGTCTGACCTTCTGTCTTCTGAAGGCATATGAATGTTCGCAGGGCATCCGCGGTTCGTCCACAGCTCCAAGCAGAGAGGCGCGCAGCCGAGCCGAGCCGAGAGGATCCCAAGTCCCGCTGTACGTCCTCAGCTGGAGTAGCAGCAGCAGCTCAGTCGCCCCCGAGGTGAAGCTCACTTTTTATTCTGTCTCGCCGACGCGGTGACCTGTCCCTTGTGGGTTACACGGCAGCAGCAGCAGCAGCGTCTGTGATGGTAATAATAAGACGCATTATTGGTACCAGAGAAGCGGAAAGTCCACATGAGTTGACTGACCATCACTTAAAGTCAAGTTTTTTCTTCTTCTGCGCAACCCCCTCCTCTCCGTTACTCCATTTATCTGTGCGATGTTACAGGAAGCGTTTTTCCTACTAATAGCCCGCTTCCACTGAAATTCCCAATCAGCTCAGTGTGCAGCGCAGATACCGGCATCTTAGTGCAAATGCTCCCATATCCTCCTTGTGGTTCTCATAACCCCATTTAGAGCCGCCGCGCGCTTTATATCCATCATGGAAACTGGAACAAGATTACGCACCCGTCCCTGAAAATTAATTAAGGACGGGTTATAAACGTTTAGATCTGGTCTAAAGTTTCTGGTCAGAGCAGCCGACTAAACAGCCGAGGTGCACAGAAGTTTTTTTTCTTCCCTCAGTGGAGATTAGTCTGTACTGGCCCACTGTGGTTGGAGCAGCTTTCTTTAAGTCAGGGCGTGTAAGTGGCTCGTATGCTCCCCCTTTAAATCTCTCTGGCCGGTGAGGAAGTTTATTATTATTGTGATGGCATGATAAAGGCAATCAGATTTATGTTTCAGATCCATTAAAACTCTAAAAGAAAATCTAATACAGCCGCACAGCAACAACAAAAAAAAAAACTACTTTGGAGCTGTGAGGATAACCCAGATATTTGTTGCATATTTTGTTCTTTTTTCATAATCTGATTATTGCAGGCCTGTTTGTGAAAACAACGTGGTGTTTTTACTGCATGCATGCGGAAAGTTACTCTTGTGACCGTGCGTAAAGTAAACCCTTGGTGCTGAAAGGACAGCGCGCACAGTCACCCAGCTCCTGAAACTCTCCTCTGAACAGGCAACACTCTGTATTTACTTGTTTGGGGCAATGTGTTCCGGTGTAACGGCTGTCAGATTCGCTGTGCTCATGGCCCGTATTGACGAAGTATGGCCGATATTTGGTTTCTCTGGTGAGTCACATGGAATTAAGGCAAATCCTGTGACACTGCATTGCTTGGAGCTTAGAAAAACATGAACATGATGATGATTTATGTTCATATGCACATAAAACTTTGAGGTTAATAGAATAACCAACGTGGTTTCTCAGTTCAGAGAGGAGTGGGGTTTGAAAATCCAAGTTCTTAACCAGCTTCCGCCACCCTAATGAAGTGTGCCACAGGGAGAAAGTGCATCTGGGGCAGCGCCTGGCTCAAACCCCCGAAAGATTAAAGTAAATTAAAGTGATTTCCCTACACAAAGAAATATGGTTTACCATTAAAGCTGGACCACAAGCTCCACTAAACCCCTTTCCAATGTGACAGTTGACATAACCTTTTAATTAAATGCACAATTATAACTGCACTTGATCCTTTAGGACCTTAATATGTAAATTTCCCTATGAAAAAAAGGACAGTTATGTATTTCAAGCTGTGGATTTTGTATCCTTCACCAAATATTTTCCAAAACAGTGTTCTTACATCCACAGAAATATGATTGAAAGGCAACAGTTTCAGCAGGGGGCGTCCTTCTGCAACCACTGCACTGTTAAAATCGCCTGAATGCTGATTCACATTCAGACCGACTTATGCCTCTTGTCCAAAACAATAAACACTTATGTGGTTGGATTTGACTCTTGAAATCTTTTCATACCGATGAATAAGCAAAGATATCCAACATACTTTCAAAGTATGTCAAACATTTCAGGTGAAAAGCAAGTCTAATAACTTGTAAAGAAGCTACAGAAGAGATTAATTGTTTTGATTTAGTTAGAATAGCTAAAAAAAAATAAAAAATAATAATTTTAAAGTATGTTTGAATGAGTTGGAAGGCTGGGAACACAAGGAAAGATTGATGTTTTTCTGATTGTGAGTTTTCTGTGAATAATCTGGCAAACAGGTGAGTTAAGACAGAAGAAAAGCTGTCTTAGCTGTGTAGTTTTTCACTTTGCTTGCTGTTCAAATCTTCTTACTGGTACTGGAAATCTCTTCTGCTAATTATTCTTGTCGGTGTGGCTTGTGCCCCACTTTTGCCAACAGCAGAAACTGTAACATTATCAGTTTATGTTGCTGTTTGAAATCATATAACCTCATTTAACCCAGTTAATACACAATATGCGGTTGTTTGTCCTCATTAAACTTTGGAACAGTCACATGTGAAACTATGTTGTCCATGTGTAAGTCAGTGACTTCAGTTCATGTGATTTTTACTAAACCACATGTGGTAAACCTCAAAGATGTGATGTGGCCGTCGCTGGTTTCAACATACCGATTGTCTTGTTCTACTTTCCCTCCGAAACTCCTGGCAGCACATTTCCTCCGAGAGACAGTTGAATTAATTGATCACACTTTTCTTAGCATGAAAGTGTCTCTTTCTTCCTGATTTCTTGTCCGAGTTGAAAATGTCCCTTCCTGAAGGTGTTACTCCAGGGCAATGGTCTCAGCTTTGTCAAAGAACTCACTACTTTAATCAAGGATGTTTAGAATACTTTTAGTTCCGAGGGTCAGATAAACTCACACCACTGATGTTTTTAACTTTCAAACCAATCCCAGATTAGAAGCAACATATTTTAAATCGAAGAGTAGAAAACATGGGAATTGGTGTTTGATAAAAACTAAGCATGATTAACATCTGCAGTAAAGGCCCAGCCTTACAATCTGGCTTTCTCCCATCTTTTTTTTTTTTTTTTTTTTACATGAAATAGATCATGCACCACACAAAAATATGAATTATCACTTGCTTGCTGCTGGTATCCATGCAACACTTTCTCTCCGTGTGTTTCTGGTTAGAAAGAAAAAATCCTAATAGATAAGGTTGATCCTTTATATGCCTGAGCAATCTAGAGTGTCTTCATTTCATCCTTCACAGCTCATTTGTCTAATTCTACTCCCAGTCTTTCAACAGATTATTGTTTTGTTTTTACTTCAGTTCTAATAACAATTGAGATTGTCTCAAGATTTTTTTTACTAAATCTAGAGCCTGTGTCCCTCGAAAGCAAAGCACCGAGGTGATGATAGCAAGGAAAACCTCCCTTTTTAACAGGAAAAAACCTTCAATCAAACCCAACTTGGACCCGTATGGGGAGGTTTGGGGGACAGCAGCAAGTGCGTGCATTCAGATGAATTCATACATGCATCACTTTAACTTGCTGAACTGTGTGCAGACCGCAAGTTGTTCTGCTGTGTGTCAGTTCAGCCAGTGAGCTCAATCATTGGTTAGTTTTAGCCACACTTAACGAAACAGAGATTATATTTAAATCCAGCTGTGGTGGATGGACATGACGTTTGTGGTTAGTAAGCGGCTGCAGAGGATGGGAAATTAGTTTGACAGCTTAATAAACCTCCCTAGTAGGTGAGAGTATATGCTGCCCTCGCCAAGTAGGTGGTCTGACGATGAGAGGGAAGGACAATGTGCATCAATCACTAGATGGAAACTAGGTGCCCAGTATCATGTTCACTCAGACAGAGCTGCAGTTGGATAGTAGCCAAAGTCAGATCATTTTAATGTTTCTTTTTTTCCCAATACACACATGATGAAACTCAACTGTTGACAGTCCGGTGAGAGATTCAGCCGTGTTATGCAAGTAGCAGCTATGCATGTTGTATCCCCGGAGCAGAAATGAGGAGCAGGCTGCAGAATTTGGCGAACTCCCCACCTCCAGATTTTTTTCATTTTCAAGCGCTCCCACAGGAACTGCAAACAGGCTTTGTACACATTTTCCTCATGTGTGTAGCAGCACTCCCCGAGACCCATACAAAGCACTTTGATGTGTAAAAATCTGTTTAGCTCCACTTAAATGAAAGTGAACATACAAACAGAAACATTTCCTGAAACCACCCCTAACACTAATGCTGGAGGAGGCTGGTGATGTGGGAACGCTGAGGATCCGCACGAGCGTTGGAGGAAGCAGGATGAGCGAGACGAAGATGAATGAGCCCCAATAAATGAGTCAAATCACAAACATGAATGATTGGATGGAATACGAGACAGGTCATGATTTCAGTGCCTGTCTGAACTACAGCAAAACTTTTTTTTTTTTTTTTTTTGCTTCATTTGTCTGAACTAGAAGTGTGCCAGGCTTGACTAGGGAAAACACAACCAAATAACATGAGCACTGAAGAAGGAAGTGATTGCAGCATTGTCATGACATATGAGCTTGGTAAGCAGAATGAAAGGGTTTCCATATTTAGAGACAATGAGTCATCTCATTTTGTACATCAGTGGGGGCAGTCGAGTGTGAAAGTTTATTTTTGCCCATGGAAGAGGTAGTTTTACTAAAAACCTTAACTCAAGGTCAACAAACTGCATTTCTAATATGAAGACTCCATTGGCAGGCCAACATAAATTGGTCTGTTCTGTCTGAAACAATTAAAATTCAACTATTATGATGTGACAGTAAAATGTACAGTTAAGGCTTGGTTAGGTTTAAAGAGGTTCAGATCCCAGACGAGTCCCCAGTTTGCCTTGTCCGGCTCACATGTCGCAAAAATGAAGGGAGATGCACATGAGAGTTTTGCAGAATATTTATTAAAGAAAAGCAAAAAGTCACAATGAGACATGGTAGTCTGAATCTGTGGTGTATGAAAGTGTGTGATGGCAGTGGTTAATGGTGCATGTTGATGCAAAGGAAAGCAACACACACAAAAACAGAGGGCTGGCTGGAAGAGGCAGGCTTAAATAACCTTTGGACACTGGTCAGGTGTAACCAGTTCATATTTTCAAGCTCTGCCCAGCAAGTGACTTTTAAGAGAAAACACACAGGTCCAATGCTCTATGGCTCTAACACCACAAACATGATATAGTTAGGGTTAGGAAAAGATCATGGTTTGGGGTAAGAGAATTAAGGTTAGGGGACCATTTTCGTCATATGATAACTATCACTTGGTTATTATAAAGAAGAAACCATGGTTATGTTTAACAACCAACAACACTGAATGTAAGTTGGCCATGAGTAATAAAAGCCATAGTCTTTTATTGTCCCATCCATCCACCCTGACCTCCTCTCATGTTACATTATGTCAATGTTTGAGCAGTTTTTACTGTGATGAATGAGGTGTCAAGTTTAAATATGATATCTTATCTTGAGTTTACAGTCAGATCCATGAATGTTTGAACAGCAACACAATGTTTGTAGTTTTGTTTCTGTACACCGCCACAGTGGATGTGAATTAAGCAATCATGATGTGACTGAAATGTAGACTTCCAGTAACATATTACAATATCCGTAGCCATTTTCACAAGTTCAGAACTAATTGGACAAACTGACATAATTATAAATGTAAAAATTATTTTTAATACTTGGAGACAAACTCTTTGTATTTAATGACTGCCTGAAATCTGGAACCCAGGAACATCATCAAATCCAAAGGTTCCTCCCTTGATATTCTTTGCCAGGACTTTACTGTTGGCTCCTTCAGTAGCTGCTTGTTTATGGCTTTTTATGCCCTCCATTCTGTTTTCAGTTGAGTTGAGGTCAGATTAGTGCCTCCGCCTTTTGAAGAAATTCCATTTCTTTGCTTCAGAAGCTCTTGGGTGCCTCCGTATGCTTTGGGTCGTTATTCATATGTACTGTGTCAGTTTTGCAATATTTGTCTGAATCTGAGCAGAAACGTCAGCTCTTCACTCTTCAGAATTCATCCTGCTAAACACATCATATCACCAATAAACAATAGTGACCCAGGTCTATTGGCAGACAAACATGTCCATGCTATAACACTTACTTCACCATGTTTGACAGTTGATGGGGTCTGCTTTGCATCATGAGCCTTTCCTTTCTCTTCCAGTCACTCTGGTATGAGTTCATCTGGGTTTCATCTGTCCAAGGAATATGGTTCCAGAACAAGTAGTTTCCTTTCAGTTTTTTTGTTTGTTTTCTAGCATTCAGTCTCGCCTCTCTGTTTTTGTTTTACCAGTGGTTTTTACATCTTGGAAACCACTGCATCTGTATTTAAATTCACAAAGCTTCTCTGGATAGTAGACTAGGTACGCACACCTCCTCGAGAGAGTTGTTGACTTGGCTGGATGTTGTGAAGTTGTTTTTCTTCACCAAGGAAAGAATTCTACGATCAACCACTTTAGTTTTCTTATGAGGTCCTCCAGGCATTTTAGCATTCCCTCTTTTTAACAATGGGCCTAATTGTTGATTTGCCCCCTCCTAAAGTTTCTATTACCCCATTATAGGTCTTATTTATTTATTTATTTTTTAGCATATATTTTTGGGGAGTTTTTCCCATTTTTATTGAGAGAGAGAGAGACTGGGTGAGAGTGACATGCAGCAAAGGGTCTTGCGCCGGACTCGAACTCATGACCGCTGCTGGCGACATGCGCCTACATGGTAACGCCTTAACTCAGCGAGCTAAGCGGCGGCCGTCTTATTTGTTTTTTATGGCCTCCTTTACTTGCATCAACAAATCTTTGGACCATATATTGAGAGTTCCTATGAACACCTTTCAGCTCCTTAATTTGTAATGAAACAAAGTGGAAACAGGCCACAACTGGCAATGACACTGCTTATTAGTGAAAAGGGAAAACTGTGTAAAGGAATTGGCTGTAATCTCTAAATAATTAGTGCAATATGTTTGTAAAACCCCTTGAATTCAAGCGATAAGCGGTCAACACTTCAATCACATCATCAAGATGAGGTAATATATCTAAACTCAATGGAATAATCCTTTCCAGGAAAAACTGCTCCAAAATTGGCATACATTACATGTGAGGAGGTCAGGGTGGATGGATGGGGACTGTTTATTTCTTATCACCAATGAACAGTAAGTGTTGTTGGTATTTAATCATAGCCATAAATTCTCCTCAACTGTAACCAAGTGATAGTTATCACAATCACATCTTTACTGCTTTATTTTATATCCATTGTAGTGGTTTACAGAGGCAAAATTACAAAACTTGTGCCACCATCCAAATATTTATGGCCTTGATTGTGAACACGTGATTGTAATACATCTATAGTGTAAAGCAACAGCAGAGTATAAAGGTTCTGTATTTTTAGTAATTTTCTTATTGTCTTCCGCGGTGGGTGGAATTTTTGCAGGTGTCACAGAAGAAACTCCTTCAGGTGACAGTATTTAAGACGGGTAAACTTGACTACTGAAGACTGCCTTTGGCTTTAAATTGTTGATCTCTTTCGAGCCGTTCATTTACTTTCAGGCTGAGGATGTTGACTTCTCCTCAGCCGAAGCTGTGAGTTGTCTCGTTCCTGTGTTCACAGACTGCTGATGTAGACTGTTTCCACTCTCATGTTAGACATCCAGTTTACATAGGTCAACTGTAAATGCAAAGTAGAAAACAGTTAAAATGCACAGTGCATTCCCTGTACATGTATGTGAGAGTTTGTTTGCCAATTTGGAAGAACATTAAAGGAGTATGGAGCAACATTTTTAAAGGCCCCTATGCTTCCACATGGGTGTTTTCAATTACTCTGACTGATTAGACCTGTTTTAATGACTGCTCAGGCATGTGCACACCATGCATGATTGACAACTTCCACAAAGATGTGTAGAATGTAAGTAAAGGAGCCAGTAAGGGTTAATGTAATTTTTTACTTAAGCTCCCACTTTAAGCTCCCACAACAAAACAGGCAGTACAGTATTGCAATATTCCACTATTAGATATCCTGAACATACCTGCCAACAAGTAATTGGTTACTTCCTTATCATCGCCTTCATTCTTCCTGTCAAGCAAGAAATTGCCCATTGTCTATTTGTAAAAAAGTGTTTTTCAAATTCAGTAAAATAATTGTCTTATGTTGTCAAAATGAAAAATGAGATCATGTTTCCTAATTGCCAAATTGCAGGTTGTGGGTTGTAAATTTGGCTAGACTGAGCGAACACAAAATATGTGTTTCATTCAGCGCAGCAGAATAGAGACGATATATAAACACGCTGCACCAAGGGTGATGCTAAAAGTAGTAGAAAGAAAAAGAATAGAATGAACTAGGTTGGTGTTAAAATGTGTCACGGGCAGCTATTACGACATATAAATGTTTCTATGGATAAATTTTTATGTGGGACAACAATCTAATTAAACCTGCAATAACATTTTTTTTTGGTAGAGTAAACAGGTGGTGAACTAGAGGTGGAAACCACATGACATTTTGTTGATTCGAATCCCATCATCCAATGCATTTCAAAGATTCCTGGACATTAACTATGTGGTTTGTTCACTTTCTTCCTGTTCTAATACACCTCAGTATAAAATCAGCTCATGCAACACACTGTAAATTTTGGGTCAAGTCCTGCAAACACATCTGTCTGCCATTTTAAGCAACTCATTCAGTGAGTCTCGTGTAATCAGGGATACATATGCAAATCCTGTTAAAAAACACAAACAACTGTTGAATCCACGCGGCTGACAGTAACGTGGAGTGAGCATGATTGATGAATTTTTTAAGTGCAACATGGGAACCATTATTTTCTTCGCATCAAGACTAAGTCACCTCTCAGGAATGATGCTTTACCTGTCAGCGTAAATAGGATTTGTGCAATTATTGCAGAGACCTTTGGCTAATATCCATTGGCAAGGGGTGGAGGTTCCGAAATTTGTGCTGGGAAGACAAGAAAATGCAGTTTTGTCACTTTTTAATGCAGCAATGTGTGGGTTATACAGGGATGGTCGCGAGCTGAAATAAACTGAGGTCACAGATAGTGTCACAATCCTCTTTCTCAGTTTATGTAATTTATCCCCCAGGGCAAAGACAGAAAACTAATAAATAAAGAAACATAAAATGCCTCATTTAACAAATTTGTTCAAGCGACTTTGACTGGATTTGTGTGCCTTTTTTCACAGCTGACATTTTGTTGCCTTGTGAAAACAACAAAAGTGCAAGTGTGACCAATAATGTGAACAAAGTTTCACTCCATTGCAGTAGGTCACCCTAAACCACGCGTGTAAGTCCTGCCACTCGTGTGAAATTAAAATTAAATGCAGATCTTATCTCAGACACCTGTGCTGCTCCACCTATGACATGCCAACATTTTGGCTGTGAAAAAGGTCCCCTCAAATTAAAATCAAGTTTTTAGCCTTGTCATCATTTACATTTGATGTTTTTCATAGGATGGAGGACACATCATGAGCGAAATTAGCAACACCATGGCTGCGCATCTCCGCCTTGAAACTGCAGTGTACCTATGACAGTCTTAAGAACACAGATTCAGACTTCCTGGGTCTCAAACCTGAGGAACTGGTCTTTTGTTGGGGCTTTCCTATTGGTATTCTTCTTCAGAATCGGTTTCTGGTTTGAACATGCATGACTCAATTACTGCAGTATTACAATTTGTCACTGTGTAGCATAGAGTAGTTTTACAGAATTTGAGGAGAGTCACAGGTGAGCTGGTGTGCTCCAGTTGCAGTGAGCTGGAAAAGGTGGAGACATCATAGATCGGCACATTTTAGTGAAGGCAACAATGTTGTGTTACATTGAGGCTATTTTAAGGCATGACGTGTTAAATATGAAACTTTAATACACACAGTTTTTAGGGACTTCAATTCAATGGAAGAGAAACTAGAATGCACTCAAGCGAGATGCAGACCCACCCCGGATGTCTTCCTAAACATGGCAGGTAGCCCTGTGACCTTGACCTTTGACCCTTTGACCCCAAAATTAATGGGTGACCAGGGTAGGTCAAGATGAACATCTGTGCAGAGTTTGACTATCCTATGTGAATTTGTTATCGAGTTATGGTGCGGACATATGCACACACCCATATACATACATACAGACAGACGGCAGTAAGTTCAAGGTCAAAGATCAAGTTCAAGGCCAAGAGGTTCAATGTGGTAGTCCTACCCTTAGGTATACCAAAGTTCATCACTGCAAGCTTATATAGTAGATTATAAGGAGATTTTGCACTAAGTAGCCTCACGACCTTGACCTTTGACCTTTGGACCCCAAAATTAATGGGTGTCCAGGGTAGGTCAAGATGAACATCTGTGCTGACTTTGATTATCCTATCTCTATTTGTTCTTGAGTTACTCTGTATTTACACATACTGTAAATACAGACATATGGCAGACTTACCATTTGGACAGTAACTGTATTCATGTTTCACAGACAGAGACATAAGTTTGTCCAAGAAGTATAAAACATGAACATGAACTGGAAAAATCATTACATGGTCTAAAGATTTATTTTTATTATTTCCCCTACATATGGAGAGGAAAAGCCAAAGGATACCAGCAGTTCACAAAGTCTGTTACCAGCTATTAAACCTGCGGTTGGATGTGTAGTGATATAAGCAGCCAGGGGAAGCATTAGGGTTGATGATTGTTCTGCACGGTCATATAACAGCCAAGGGATATGGTGGCATTTAATGGAAGCACCCTGTGGTTCTCTTATAACATTCCTGTATTCCAAGAAGGTAGTGCCTTAGTGCACACAGTAAAATCAAATCATTGGTAGTTTGTTAAATAGTAGAACGCCTTCATATGCATTGCAGGCCTTTCACAATGACCAGACCTGAAAACTTTCATTGCAAGTAGATTTCTAACTTTTGGGCTTTCATATCAAAAAGATTGGTCCGCTGCTCTTCTAAACACACAAAAGTTGCTCTTAAAACTTGGAAATAGTAGTTTGACATAACAAGCTTAGTTTGACTCATCAGATGTAGACTTTGGGTGTACTAGTGTATCTCAAAAAAATTAGACATTGTGAAAAAGTTTGATATTTCCCATCAGTTATTTAAAAAAGGGAGAATCTAAGATATTCTGGACTCATTACACATACAGTGAAATATTTCAAGCCAATTTTTTCAGTTTTTATGATTATGGCTTATGGCTCATGACAAGCTTTATGAATAAGCAGATTAAATTTTCCAGCAGGACTCAGCACCTGCTCACAGAGCCCAAACTACTACCAAATGGTTTGCTGACTATGGCATTACTGTGCCTGATTGGTCAGCCAACTGACCTGGCCTGAACCCCATAGAAGCCCATATGAAGTATTGTCAAGAGGAAGATGAGAAACACTCGACCAAAAATACAGAAGAGCTGAAGGCTGCTATCAAAGCAACACCTCAGCAGTGCCACAGGCTGGTCACCTCCATGCTACACCGCATTCATGCAGTAATTCATGGTTAAGGAGCCTGTAGCAACTCAAGACAACTGAACCACTGAAGACCTTCTGAGCTGGTTCGTGTTTTGTATGACCATGTCTTTTCTATATAGTTTCACAAGTTCCAAAATAAAGTAGACTAAATGAACATGTTATGTTGCTTGTATCATGTATTTAATGTAAGTAGTAGGAGAATGTTTAAAAGCCTTTATTAAGTTGGCATTAAAGACCAACAATAAAAAACAGCAACATTTTAACTCTAAGGTCTTCATCACGCTGTATAGAAGGAAATAGTGTTAACTTACTTAAAGTAACTATCTTAAATGTGTTTCCTGCATTTATTGTAGCAATAGTTAAAGAAAATGCTCTTAAACTACATGAACTATAGTCCCCCTCCCTCTTCCCTAATCCACCCTATTACTGTAGTGCCACCTATGTACAAATCATAGTCAAACACAGACCTCTGCCTGTAAGTGAATTCTAGTAGTAGATTAAAAATACTAGAATATTAAAATATAAAAAGAATATTACAAACCATTACAAACAATCAAAGGCCATTGAAAACAAGTATGTTTTAAGATTTGTCTTAAAAGTGTCAATGGAGGGCGAGCATTTAACTAAAAGTGGAAGGCTATTCCATAGCTTTGGGGCAGCGACTGCAAATGCACGGTCTCCTTTACCCACCAGCCTCGAACGTGGATGTTCTGAGGATCTGAGAGGACGGGGGGTAGAGTACATTATGAGTTGCTACAGCGACCCAACCAAGAATCAAGTGTATAAATGAGCAAACTTTTCTGAAGTTGGACATTTCTGTACTGTAAATCACTTTTTTGGATTTATCTGAGGAAATAATGTAATAATTTGATATACTGGATTTCTGAGCTATAAGCCATGATCATCAAACTGAAACAAAAAAGGCATAAAATATTTCACTTAATTTGTAATGAGTCGAGAATAACTTTTCACTTTATTAAATAACTAATGGAAAATATTACATTTTTTTCACAGTGTTCTAATTTTTTGAGATGCCTTAGTACGTCTGCCAGGCTTTCTCCTCCCTGTCTACTGTTACTGTTTTCAGTATCTCCTTAGCCAAGGGAAAAAACTACAACAAAAACCTCCAAGCAGCAGCCTACACAGTGAACACAATACAAATTTTACGTTTTGCAGAAAGATTTGGATCATACAATCAGACAGCCCCACACTATTGTATCTGAGCAAACTCAATCCACAGACAGAGACTGTGTGATGTGGTTAAAGGTCCCAATAAAGCTTCATCTTTATTTAAACTATTCAAGTTATTCATACAAGGTAATATATAGTATTGAAAAAAAAAAGCAAATAATACCTATGCAGCTGTTTTAATTTGGGTTT
Source organism: Chromis chromis (assembly GCA_900302755.1). Classification (NCBI taxonomy): domain Eukaryota; kingdom Metazoa; phylum Chordata; class Actinopteri; family Pomacentridae; genus Chromis; species Chromis chromis. The sequence continues at coordinate 13,536 of OMNN01028044.1, forward strand.
TGAACACGTCTAGGGATAAATCTCACTAACTCAGTGCATAGTGAAACAGCTTCTAGGACACTGACAGCACTCAAGTGAGTTTTGCATTTATATTGGCACATTTTGTGATTTCCAGCTGGAAGTCATGCATTCAAACAAGAGTATCTACGGTGTGTTTTCCTATGTGGTTGTTGAGTGTATTTGCAATGCATTTGTTGTCAATTTGACGAAGATGTTTTCTTAATTCGCTCGTGCTTTGTCTTTATTTGTATGTGTTTTATTAAGCTACAGTGTTGAGCTCTAGCGTTGTACGTGTTGTGTGTGAAAAAGCCTTTTAGTGACTCTCTGGACATAATCCTTGGTCACGCTTTTCCTTCCCAGTGAGGCTTTTACTGTGAAACAACTCACCTGGAGTAAGTGTCAAGCTTCATTAGTGAGTAGAATTTTGTTACAAAGAAACTATAACCAACAGATTGTAAGTGCTTAAACTACAAGTGACCACTCACACAGTGTATGTCTAAATTTAGTTCTGCAATGAATTCTGCCATTCCAGTGCCTGGCATAGTTCATCAGAAATGCTATGCATACATTAAAATTTAATTCCCCGTATTCATCTTTTCTCTATTTTATTACTACTGCAGGTCTTTTCTTCTTCCCTGCCTCTAAAATCCAGTCAGAGTGTGTCTTGGAAAGGGTTAACTTGGATTTTTCCAGTACATTAGGCCAAATTAGCTCATCTCAAATGCAAAATTAGCATACAGATTCCCACCCTGAATTGCTGCTAGAGCATCATATTCATCATCATCAAAACTGGAGAGTGAATAAATTTAGGTGTCTAATCAGCAGGAACAACAAACAGTAAATTCTTATCAACAAATAGCAGAATTTCTGTCCAATCAGACAGTTAACAGACCTTCTAATCAGCTTTGCATGCTCATCACATCTTCATGATCTACGCAGAAATGCCTAAAGTGCTCCCATGATATGAAGCGCATGGTCTGCACTTGAAGGCTGGCTCTAATTTGTGGGTGATGGGGTAAGGCAGAGAGATGCAGACCTTTACCGTGGTGGGGGTCGGTAATAGAAGTCAAGTCGGTCTGAGTGCAAACAAAACTCTCCAGATCAAGACAGAAATGATAGAATGGAGGGGTGGACAGGTGGATGGGTGGAGGGACAGAGGGCTACATTCACACACTATTGATTTTTCCTTCAGGTTAGAAAGAACAGCCGCATGTGGCCAATGAATAGAGCTCCTTTGTATTGCATCTTACATGCTTCTTCTGACAATGAACATAAAACAAAACTTTTGTCTTTCTCAGTCTCTTACCTTATGTCATAACACAATTGTTTATCAGCTTGGAAAGAAAATACTACAATCGTATCAGTTAGAATCTGGCAGCGAAGCTTTTAATAGGTCCCACAAAGTGTCTTCCACAGCATGTGTTGATTAGAGAACTTTCCCTCGTTGAGCAGTCTGTCTGCTTATGATGGCGAAACAGACAACGAGGTTCCTGTTAAAATGGACACAGAGGACCAGTGTGGTAACTGTTGTCATCTCTTATGGCGCTCTGTTAAACACATTCCTCATCCGTAGGGTCAACAGCTGGTAAATGTTTAGCGGGCCAAGCCCCAACTGAGCACCGTTGACTTGCAGATGCTGTTGAGGAAACTTAAAATTCACACCTCGTAAAGAGAGGAGACAGATGTTTGCATATCAATAGAGACGGGATGTGGAGGGTGTCTGGTAGAGGGAGGCATTACAGCTGCTCCATTACAGTGTACAGTATATGGCACAGATGGACTCACTCTCGTTTCATCTCAGGAGCATTTTGATCTGGATGCCTTTACATGCCACGTGTAAAGACATGTTCTAAAATCCATTCTGTAGTCAGTATACATTCATGTTATAGTGTAACAGGGTCAATTGTACAGTAGCAATGTATGTATATAAAAGGTATTGTTGTTGTTATAATTACACAAAAACTGTGTGACTGTAAGATTGTTTTAATAGTTTGTTTCGATTGACTGCTTAAACCTCTGAGTCTGTATGTGGAACCTTGGTTTGAGTTTGTTCCCCTACGGGCACATTGTGGTGTAACACTGCCCTCTATAAGCAGCATTCTCGCACCAATTCTCTTCCCTTTTGTTACCGATCTCCGTGGGAGAGGTAAGCGACTTTACAGTCCCGGGAAATGTCTATTTTAACCTGTGCTAATTACATTTTTAAGTTCATTGGCTAGCTTGAACACGTTATGAGGCGCTTACTTTGCACTGAAACATATGTCTGTGTCATTTGAATTGTGTAGGGGCATGTTTTGTGGTGGTCACTGACCGGAGGATTTGTGTTTTTCCACTGTTTCGTCAGGTATGTTATGTTCTATTTTTTATTATTTAATGTATGATTTGTGACGCCCCTTTGTTACCGATCTCCGTGGGAGAGGGGCATGTTTTGTGGTAGTCACATGGAGGATTTGTGTTTTTCCACTGTTTCTTCAGGAGCCGTATGAATAAATCGCTTTCAATGAGATCGACACGTGAGTCTTTCCATCAACACAACACAACGCAAAGTCAGACACGCCGGTTACACTTGGTGCAGTGAAGACCCGTTGGACCACCGGTTACAATAGTATAGTAACAGTATACTTTTCTCCCTTAAAGGGGCAATCAGTAATTTATACTCCCATCTAGCGTTGAGATCATATATTGCAGTTCAAAATAAATATTACAGCTACGGTGGCCTTCAAGCTTCAGAAAGCCAAGATGTCCTCTACAAATTCATCCAGCCTCCCCTCCTGCGATCAGGCACGCTCGCTTAATTACTATTAATAGCCGTGGCGGCAGAGAGAGAGATGCGGCTTTCATATCAGCTGGTCCAGCGCCTTGTTTGCATGAATTTGAGCTTTGCACAATGTTTTGAAGTGAAACTTGCTGTGTTTTTAAATGGCAAACATATAGAATAAATCCAGTAATGAACAAGAATTTAGGCCACCGTAGCTGTCATATTTATTTTGAACTGCAATATATGATCTCAACGCTGGATGGGAGTATAAATCACTGACTGCCCCTTTAAAGGTCCGACACACAAACAAACACTTGGACCGTCGCTGCCTCGTCACAGTCGCTGCGTTTACCTGCGAGTTGATGAGGCGGA
>OMNN01028046.1:0-16120 GCA_900302755.1 Chromis chromis
TACCACCGTCCTATTAATGACCACACCCTGTGAGTGCCAGCAACACAGTTTTATTTATTTTTTGTGAACAACTTTTTATTGAATTATAAAACATAAACAGATACATTGATCATACAACAGTACCGGCATATTGAGTAAGAAAAGAAAGAGGAAAAAAAAAAAAAAAAAAATATATATATATAAATATATATATATATATATATATATATGTGTATATATATATATATATATATATATATATATATATATATATACATACATATATACACACATATATATATATACATATATATACACATACATATATACACAAGCATGTTGGTAGACACCAACACACATACACACCCATGTGCCAACCTATTCATCTGCCCTCCTACCAGACATAGAGCCTGTATTCAGTACATGTCAACATTCACCCACATCTAAACAGCACACACACACTGGAGCAGTTAGAGCCATGTTGTGATGTTGGGGTCACGGAAAAGTTTTCCATCAATATAAAGTTTATCTACGGATAGGACGGCCTTTCTTCCTTTCTCCCGATGTTGTTTTAGGACTGGGAAAAGTTGTTTCCGCCGTTCCTGAATTTCGCGTGGGAACTGGTCATTTATTCCGTAGTCTGTTCCTTTTAGTTCTTTGCCACGACTCTTAATAAGTTCTTTATGTTTATAATGTTCAAACTTGGCGACAATAGGTCTTGGTCTGTTGCTGTTATTTTTAATTCCAATGCGGTGTATTCTGTGGAAAGTTATATTGTTGACAGTGTCGAGTGGTAGTTTTAGCGCAGATTGCATGAATTCCTTTATTGTATTTTCTGGATTTTCTTGCGGTTGTTCTGTGATTCCTGAGAAAACAAGGTTATCACGCATGCTGCGGCTCTGGAGGTCTAAGATGGTTTCTTTCATTAGTTTGTTTTCATTTTTCACAGTTTCCATGTCGGTGGTGAGTTTGGAGACGGAGAGTTTTAAATCCTGGTTTTCAGCTTGTAGTGTGTCTATTTGTGACTGGGTGAATTCGAGACTTGTTTTGAGTTCTTTTATGTCAGCATGCATCATTTCGAGAATGGAAAGTTTGTCGTTGATTGAGCGGAGCAGACTGACCTGAATCGTAGTGGTTGTGTTGTCTTCCTCCGTATCGGTGGAGCAGTCGCGTCGTGGCTGTTTTTTTGGGTTGCTCATGATGCACAGTCGGTAGTAGTAGTCGTCCAGGAAATCAAAAGTGTTATCCAGTGTTTGAACGGGAATATATGTTATATAGAAGCGCCTTTTACCGTTTACCGGTGTTTTTCTTTCAGCAGCAGGGCGCCGCCATGTTGGATTCCCCGTAGTCTCGCGATGGATTTCGGTCTCAGAGCGTCATCTCCCTTCTCAGAGCGTCATCTCGCTTCAGAGCGTCATCTCGCTCTCAGAGCGTCATCTCGCTCTCAGAGCTTTCCCCTCTATTATATTACTAAATATTAAATATATGTGACTTCTGTAATTCTCCATTTTAGAAAAATCTATATATTATTGACAATAAAAGCAATCATTTGCAGTCATCAAGTCACATTCCCAGCCCAGGCAACGAAATGGAAAAGGACACCGCCTGAACATCTGGGGGGGAAAATTCAATAAGCTTATTCAGGCATCAGCAGAACAAGACAGATGCTCAATTTGGAAAATCAATGCAAAACTTGCTACACCGCGCTCTCACGTGGCCAACGCACACCATGTCCCAATATTGACATCTTCACCAAGAGGGAAAATGTGCTGAGTGGCAGCAGGTAGTAGTTCAGAAAGGGAAGGAGGAAAATGAAAAAAATTATCAGCTCCCCTCACTGAACGGCTTTAAGTTAGCTGCAGCAGTAATCGAAGGAACTCCACACTCCAACTCCATGTTGAAAAAACAGCTGAGCACACAATCCATCGAGGCCTCCCCCCTCTTGCCCTTTCACTATGGATGGAATTTGACTCTCCCTCCTGAGCTCTTTTTAATCTCTTACCCGAGTCGCTCACACCACCTTATGGATTTAAGATGAACAAACTGGAGGAGGAATGAGTGTTGTTAGTCCAAATGCCGCTAATGCTATTGGTGCAAGTCCACTTTATGTGTTCGGAACTTTTCAAGTGGCCAAAGACATTTATCGATTACTTTTATTTTACTATATAGTTCGACTTAGCTGGTGGTGTCCTCTTTACAAAAACTGGAGTTTGACTTGACACAGGTTAGTAGTGACATCCCTGCTAGATGGTTATTAATCTTTGAGACAGTGAACTTGATTTAGCTCTGTGTCTCACCATGTGTCCTTTTTCCATCTAATCTGAACTAAAACTGTTTCCAAGTACTGTATCATCTGATTACTGCAGAACTGCTTTGTGTACAGTTACATCAAGTTGGCAAACACTGAGTAAGGTGATAAGGGTAGCGGGATGTTAGCGCTTTAATGTTTGTGTATAATTAACTTGGACACTTTCGTATTAAAAAGAAGTGTGTTTGTGTCAGCCGGTGCACAGGTAAAACGGAAACATCAGATCTCATAAGCATCAGTTTAGAACACAATCATGTAGCTTATCAGAGGTGACTTACAAAATCCCCTCCTGCTTTAGTGCATTTAAAACGCTCAAAGGAGGACTGTGTGTTTAAGAGCATTTGATTTTATCATAAAGAAAAAATTCAAGAAATTAAGGGCATTTCTGTTTGGTCGTCAGTCCAGCTGTCTAGAAACATGTTCATCAGTGCCCTCCATGTCTCCTCAGCTTCAGCTCTGACCCTCTTGTCGACAAACGTCCTCTTCGTTTCTCTTTAACACGCTCTCTACGTTCAAGCTGCCACCGGTGTTTGTGTCAGAGGTTCAGAGGTGTGCTGCCGGTGTCTCTAGGTTAGCCTTGCTTCGACCTTTCCCAGCTATCGGCCGGTCTCTCTCCTCCCATAGCGTGACCCCGTCGCAGGCACAAATCTGTTTGGGGTTTTGGAAAAGGCCTGCTGATCGGGCGATGATCCCACAGGCCAACCTGCAGAGGAGAGAGAGTGAAGAATTATAAAGACTGTCCAGATCAGTTTTGTTACGTGACAAATTATTTTTTACAGCGCTCACATATTTATTTTTGATTGCATTTTCTGTACATTATTTTAAATATATGACGCATTAAAATGTATTCTTGACATTTGAAGTTGACAAAACAATCCCAACTCAAGCTCCATGTACACACTGTTCAGTCAATTTCTTTCCACTTTCTAGTCAAAATGTCTCTCTTTTTTCTTTTTTTTAAAGATTTATTTTTGGCCCTTTATGTCTTTATTAGATAGGATAGTGGATAGAGTGGGGAAGGACATGCGGTAAACGCCCGAGGTCGGAATCGAACCCGGGACAGCCGCTACGCCTTAGCACTTGGGTCACGCGACATAACCATTAGGCTATCGGGGCGCCCCAAAGTGTCTCTTTAGAAGATTTCAGGCATTTAAGTACCTGAGTGGTCAGTTTATTTGAACTGCATTTTGCTTTTATGCATCTTGTACATGCAATAATCTGGAGAAAGATGTCAAATTAGACATAGACGTATCTACTAGTGAATTTAAGGGCATCATAAAAAATGTGGTGAAGGAGGCATGTGGTTGTTTTACTTAAGAAGACGCTGTGTTTTTGTGTAATTGTGGATGTGAATGCTTTTTAATACGATGTGAGTTTGTATGGCTGCTACCTTGGCCAGGTCTCTCTTTTAAAGCGATTTTTCCTCTCAGTTGGACCTCTTGGTAAAATTAAGGCAAAGAAGAACTACTTTTCAAATTATTTGCAACTCTGCCAACCTTTTTAAGAGCGTGTATATATTTGTTCTGAAAGGGAAAAAAGACTCAACCATTTACTTGCTCAATCAAGCAACAGTTAAGAAGCTTGCTCATGAGAAATTAGACTGAGGGGATTACTGGCACAGAATAGGGCTGTGTAGAGCGGAAATGATAAGCAGATTAACCAATTAGTGAAAATAGGATGCGTAATGAGTTTGAATGTTAATTGTTTACATCATTTTTAAGCAAAAATGCAAATATTTGTTGGTTCCATGTTCTCAAATGTGGTGCTGGTTAGCAGTATACTGAATAACACTGGGTTTTGGACAACAATAATAAGATAATAATAATAAGACCAATAAGAATAATTACTAATGAAAACAACCCATAATGATGACAAGATCATCAGATGAATTTATTACAAAATTGATATTAATGTTAATTGCACTAAATTGCATGGTAATGTTGCTAAAATGTCTTCAATCCTCTGTTTTAGAAGCCACATTAACCCACAATAGAAAAAGGTTTATAATAACATTACATCACTGTATATAAGTAGAAATCTACACAATGACAAACTAACACTCACTCTTTTATGGACAGGATGAACAAGTTGGACAAAACATCACCACAAACTACAGCCTAAACAGTTATCATGAATGGAGGGACTAGAGTTAATATTGTACTGGCCGTATTAAAATGTACTACTAAGTGTTCGTGTTGTTAAATCCACATGCTGTAAAAATGAATGAATCCATGAATGAGATGAGCATTGACAAAACACATGTGTGACAACTCTCATCTTCCATTTTATTTTGTATCTGTAATATAAGGCTTCTTCATACCCACCTTTCACCAGAGTTTCCAGTGTGTTTTGAGAGAGGGTGACCGCCTCCACCCAGATCATCCTCCCCTTCATCCACCACCAGTGATCGACCAATCACATCCCAGACCTGCAGCGAGGACATGAAGGTATGGTATTAGGCTCTATTTGCTGTGGCTTACTACTGGTGCTGAATATGTCTGTGGCCCTGTTCACAATTGGCATTGTGATCAGTTCTAAATACAGGGGAGAATGAACCTGAGATGCATTAAAGAGGCATTGAGATCTGATTGGACACATAGGGCCACATTGTTTTAGCAGTAAATGTGTCCTGGGCCACACTGAAAGAACACAGACTAGACTGACGTTCTCTGTGTTAGCCGAAATACTCATTTACAGGAGATGTTATCTGTTTTTCTTTTTACAAAATCTCCAAAGCCAGAAACTGTAAAAACAGAAAAGACTGGTGGATTTTCAACATTCCAAAAACGACTCATTTGTCGTGTGCTTGTTTCGTTGGAAAACTCAATTATGATATTTCAGCAAAATCACTTAGCTTCTGTAAAAAACAAAATAAAATCCTGCGATCCTGACTCAGCTGTGACCAACAGAACTGCAGGTTGTGCTTATACAGAGCAGATTGGAGACAAGTATGAAACAAATTAAAAATTCAATGAGTAAAACGTCTATAGTATGGTTGTGGTTTACATAGAAGTGCAAGACTTTATATTGCAGTGAAAAATGAGCCCACAGTGAGTGAGCTGCCAGGAGTTCAGAGAGTTAAAGTTTGACAGCTTTTATTGCCAGGTGTAAACTGACTTACTTACCATCGTCCAATTGTGATCAGATCACCCAAGACGCATGTTAATGTCAGGTGTGAACAGGGCCTGTGTGTTTGTGTGTGTCTGTGTTACCTTAAGTTGACTGTCCTCTAGCCTAAATGAGGCTCTGCCATCTGGTCCAGCGACAACATTTCCCAGATCACCAACATGCTGTACAACAACACTGCATGTGAAAATTATACTCAACCACACAATACAAACACTAAAAACACCAAAATATAAAAATAAATATACACAGCTTGGAAGCCAGGAAACTCAAGAGCAGCAGCTCTTTCACACTCTTTACTGAAAATTTAGCACCTGGAGCAGAACAGCTCAAAATGGCTCCTGCGGGACAATTCTGGCAATCTGAGAGGGATATCACTTCTTGTGTTTGGCTCTTACTACATCTCAGGAGGGGCTCTGTCAGAGTTTATGATATGAGGATCTGTTTTTTTTCTTTATGTTTTGATTTTCTAACTCCAAATATTCTGGCACAGCTGATCTACAGCATCAAGCAAGCAGGCTTCAAACTTATTAAAATGAATGATCACACAGAGAGTAAATTTATAGGGCTATAAAGAAGAGACATGACTGTACCCTTTCAGAGTCCCCTGGACCTCCGTGTTGTCGCCCAAAGGGGTTATAATGTTCTCCACAACTGCAGAAAAAGAAGAAAATGGAATTGAATCAAATATGAGTAAAATAACTTAGTCTGTGATGCTATTTCAGACACAGTACAGTTATTTGACCAGAAAACTCTTTTTTGGGGTGTAGTTGTAAATGTATATGCTTCCTGAAACCATATTCACCCTCATTTTAACCCCTATGTGCTTAAATGTCTTGATATCAATGTCTGTGTCTATGTATGTCAATGTTTATACCTGACATGCGTTTACAATAATCTGATTCTTTGTTAAAAAGTCAAAGGCACAAGCCTGTGTACATAAAAAACAGAAGAGAAGTTCACTACGGCTCTCAAGTTGCATTTCATGTAGAAGCACTGAAATACTGAGCTCAAAATTCTGTTACTCTCACCACTAATTGCAAGTGGCAGCTTAAAATTAGACGTTGTTCTAGTAGCATATTAAACACAGGGATTTTCTTGCATAAAGGAATTTTTGGCGCTCCCGCCAAAGAGGTTATAGCTAGCGCCAAAATGACAGGATTTGAAAGTAAAGTATATTTACTAGTTTTTTAACCAGTTTTGTTGAATGGGTTTTCATTTCATCGAGCATAACAGACATTTTTCTTAATAATATTGTTAGAAATATCAATAAAAGTCATAGCTTTGTGTCAAATAAGGTAACACAGACTAATTGTCTTTACTTTATGAGGATCAATCATGCTTACTGTTGAGTGAATCACTACCCAAAGGCCCCTTCTGAGCCAGAAAAACACCAAAATCAAAATTCTGGACCAGTTTTACATGAATACAGCAACTATAGTAAAGCGTTTTCATTAAAACAGCTATTACAGCTCTGATTTGTGCCTTCTTCTCCTCTGCAATGGAAGCTAAGGCTCATGGGTATTACAGTATATATTATTCCTAAGGGACAAAGCTGAAATAATCAGAACTGATGGCCGTGACACAAACCTGTAAGTGTATGCGGCACAGTTTTTAAAGGCTATAATTGGAGCAGCCTTTGATCTCTATACCATAAATGCTGTCATTTTTTTCTGGTTACAGTATCAGCATATGTAGGCCAAGATATGCTGATTTGTCTTTTTTTTTTTTTTTTACTGCATATTAAGCCTCCTGAGTCCAAGGTATTGAAACACAATACATCTACAAAGTGGATGCTCATGTTAAGCAGCACAGACTGTTTATCTCCTTCATACTCAACAGGACACTCTTGCCTGATGAATTTCTTATGATACAACAGTCCCACCTGAGGCAATCTAGTGTGAGATCCCCCAGGGTGTGGACATGGAGGCCGTGGGGCCCGGGCTCCAACCCATCAATGGTCCCATCAATCAGACAACACTCTTCAGACAGCTGCAGGAAACGCACCACCCCCTGAATCGATCCCACACCCGCCAGCATGGCCACGGCTGCACCAAAGTCTGTCAAGAAAATACACAGATTTGTATGTTAACATCACACACACATACATAGAAATGCATCCAGACTGTGATTAGACCCGATAAAGACAGACAGCGATTCACATATGGAATAAGAATGCATTCCAAATTCATCTCGGGTGAATGCCTGTGATCAGATCATGTTTACAGTTTCACATTAGATTTTCTCTGTGGGGTAACATATAGTGAAAGAGGCAGAGAGTGGGAGCTATTTTTATACACAGACTTCAAATCCTTGTCTGTCAGGCAGGGGCGATTCAACCATATCACACTGTGTTTGAGGGATTAGCCGTGCTAGACATGTTCTACAACGTTGGCTTTGCTCCTCTCCAATGTGGTCAGGAGTGCATTTACATCCACATTACACACTGGATCACCTACAGTACGTCTATGACCACCTCTGAATCCCGCTGTGCCCCTAAAGGAGTGCAATTACACCTTTATTTAGAGCTGTCAACCTGTGATTGGAACCCTAGGGTGCATTTTATTGATATGTGTGACAGGCTCTAGTAACTCAACAAATGAAGCTCTAATTATGAAGCAGTTTTGCGCATCAGGAAGCTCAATAGCTGTAACTTCAGCAGACTACTTAAAAAATTAGCTGATAATCATTTATCATAATTACATTCTATATTGTGCTTTTAACAGTCAGAAACAAACTTAAATCTATGAAGGCTTCTTGTTTCCCAAAGACTATATCACACACACCTTTTCTTTAGGGCTGCTAAACGTTGAACGTATGAATTTTTAACATACTGCAGCTGGAAATATATTTTTAAAAAGCCTACAAGTCTGGCCAGACCTATGGTACTCACCTCGCTGTGATCCCCCGATGCCCTTCAGCACGGCCCTGCGTCCGGTGCTCTCTATCAGAGCCTGCACTTCTGCACTGGTCAGGGCAGATTCCACCAGCACCTCCTCCCTACCGACATCAATACTGACCGACTTCACTCCTGCAAACACATCGAAACCAGTGGACAATATCATCAGACGGAGAGAATGAAGCACACACAGTGATGTGGACAACGTGACAAGAGATCAGTCATTGAAGTCAGCAATCAAGCACAATTTAATTTTCTGTTTTCATCTTTTATTTGATTTTTGTCAATGCAAATTAAATAACTCTTGTCTTTTTCATGGGGAAGCAATATTTAGAACATGTGCATCCCAACATGAAAGAAAAACCGCTACAACATTACTCATAGATGCAAGAGTGCCTCCGACAGCAGTGGGTCTTTTTTTCTGATTATAAATGTGAATAACAAACTCATACAAGCACTAAATCTTTACTGGCAAGCATAAGTATGCTAACCACACACACAGTGTTGTGATGTAGTCAGCAGCAGCACAGCATGTCCTCCTCCCCTCTGGAGCTGTGTGCTGTACGCAGGCGGCTTGATAACCAGTCTGATATTAGGACTTTTTTTTCTCAAAATGTCTCAAGTAAGACGTGAGGCGCTCTGTAATGTTTTCAAATTTACTTTATAAGTATTAGATTTGAATTATTTAGAGTCTTTAACAAGGTCTCATTCTCTAATTGAGTTGAATAATGTTCTAATTGGTTATGTTTTTAGTTAAACTGTCCATGATTTCTGAGAATTCTCCTAAAATACAGATATATGTCACCACCCCTAGTGTGAACTGGCACTGGGAGGGGGGGTGAATCTGGGACTTCAGAGTCCACCTCCTAGCCTCCTGGAGGTGTCGTGGGACTAAGTAGGTGAAACACCGTTGAAGGGAGGTTTCCACCTGATGACCCCCAGAGACGTGTTAGGAATCACTGCTCACTGGTAGGTATAGTGACAGAATAGGGATCCTAGGTCCTTTATTGAGGATGAATCCTCTCTTTTTGAGCACAAGTGTCTTGTGTTTAAATTAACTGTATTTTCAATGAGCAGAGAGATTTGAACATGAGCAGAAATCTTGCTGAAACACACAAAGATTAAGGTGCAGGGGTTTATAGATTAATTCCAATGTATTAAGACTGATGAGGATAGGTCCCACATGCACAATTAAAGAAGTTACTTCTCCAAACAAAATACACAAAATATCACAGAAGAACAACTTATACTTACTACATGTGTGTCGTCTCATCAGGAATAATATTAAATGAGGACAAGGTGATTTACGGGGGATTAAAAATTCTGAAGCAATACAGAATGCCAGGAAGAGCCTTCTTGCATTATATTCCATTATACTTCAACCAGTTGTCATTTATAAATAATAAATACTATTCCACCCTAAATTGATGCATTAAAGGCACAAATTGGTGCAAAATAATTCACCAGAATGCAGGAGATTAAGTGTTTGATGTAAAAAAATCCTAGGGGAGAACCCACCAACCCCCTGCAAACATGTTCACTCTGAAATGTTCAAATGAAACCTGCACCCACGTATCAGCTGTTTTTGAGTGGGTAGAGGTTATGATGATGTCAAAGCTCTGAGATTTCTTAATAATTTCTTGAATGTTTAATGGAAACAATAATAAAATAAATTTTGTTCACTGTGCCAAGCTTAAAAGCTTTTTTTTTATTTATTATTAATTAATCCGAACAAAAGTGCTCCGCTGACATCCAATTAAATATTCAATCATGATTTCTTGGCAACTGGAAACATTATCCTTCATATTCATTCATATATGAATGCTTGCTCCAAGTTACATGATCTCAGCTTGTGATAAAACGATTAATCAAACGTATAAAATTCCATTTTAACATAATCAGCATCGGCCAATTAGTGACTCGGTATCACCTGTAGAGTTACAATCAGTTAGTTGTCAACTATAAAATCCTTATTCACTAACAGTTTTGATGACGGATTCATCGGTTGGAGCAAACTTTAAAGAATCTCCGATTCCAGCTTCTTAAATTTTAACATTTTCTTGTTTCTTCTTCCTCTGTTACATTTTTCACCATTTTGTAGCCCAATAAATAATGAATTAATCAAGAACATAATCAAGAGATTAACTGACAATGAAAATAATTGGTAGTTGCATAATCAATCATCCATACCAGCTACTGGGGCCTGGATTGCTACTGCACCTAATAGGTCATTTTCCATTGTGTATATGAGCAGTGATAATCCATAAACCACAGTTGAGCACAATGAGTTGGCAATATAAAGTGACACAATAGCCTTACCACAACGTCAAACATCAATATGTTTAGTAGACCAGTGGTAGGAGGTGCTGCTATCTGCTGCTTTTTGTTAAGTGCACTTCAGCTTTACTTCATTTCTAACTTATTGTTTTTTTACAAGTTTAATTTTTATATTTATTTAGTTGAAATGTTTTTATTCTGAACAAAAGCACACTGCAGATCTACTCAAGGAACCATAACCTCTGTCTTATTTGTTAGTGTGATTAAATTATTGTATTCCACCTGATGTACAAAAAACAACATTACAATACTGGCATTGCCATCAGAATAATCAATATTGGTAGACCACTTATCTCAGCATTTAGTTGGAATAAATTAAGTGAAAGAATATGGTTTCTATTTATCATTTCACTGTGACAGAGAAAACATTGTAGGATAAGTGTATTTGTATTTTACTTTTAAACATATCATTTGTTGCTTTTTAATATAAATTACATCGATTTTACTGGAAATACACCGTGTGAAACTGTCGCAGAGTGTAAACAACATGTGTAGAACAAACTGGAATGCATGAACAGAGGTCAGGAACAAACTAGAGGCAGATAGAAGCTCACTGATATAATCTGCTGTGTCATGGTCCTTTACTGTGTCAAACACCACAAATTAGAGCACTTTCATTCAGAACACTGTCACAAGTCACTGTTTTCGAGGATGTAAACATTCATTAAAGGTCAGCAGCACCATGTACAAAAAACCGCTGGTTTTACAGAGCTCATGATTAAATGTTAAACTCTTTCTCACCTGGTTTTCCTTCCAGAGCAGCTCTGACTTTCTGTGCACAGCTTTCACATGTCATCTGAACTGCAAACTCCAGCTGTGGAGGAGAGAGCTGACATTTAACACCTGTAGCTGAGGGATAAATGTAACATATATGTAACTGTGGCGTGTGAAGTCAGTCCGTTATCTAACTGCGCAGTAGGCTGACACTGGGGCTAATCATTGTAACTGTCACAGTGACACAGCATCACAACAGCAGCTAAATAACTCGTGTTTTCTGTTTTCATAATGTTATTCGGGGGAAATGATGTCGCGACACAACAAAACACGGATTTAAATGACAACTGAAATGGCTGTCAAACCTTCGTGGGTCTCCCCGAGTCCATCTTGTTGCCGCACGTCGCCGCCTGAGCGATAAAAGCCGAATTAAACAGAAAACTTCCCAGTTTTCTAGAAACGGAAGCGAACCTATTGTACTTGCTTACGGCCGCCGCCATATTTGTGAGGTCAGTGTGACGTAGCCGCACGTTACCGCCGCCAGGTGTCGGACACGTGCTACTGCAGCTTCCTGTTAGTCTCATGATGGAGACTCTTTTGGCTTTAGGAGTTCATTTATTGAATTTAAGTTTTTTTTTTTAAATTAAATTCTCACAAAAAAAAGTATGGGAAAAAAGCATGAATGTGGAGTGTTACTAAAGTAAAAGTAACAAAAATGAAAAAGTACTAAAAAATAAATAATAAATAAACTTAAACTTTTGTGTGTGTGTGTGTAAAAGTATAGTAATAATGGCAAAACGACATACAAACCAAAAATAAAAATAGGCCTAATAATGCAGCATAACACTCTGTTAGTGTTACATATCATATTATTCATTGCACTTGTAATCTTGTAGTTTGGTAATATGGAATTAAATGGAATTTTCCTCAGTAGGTTAATCAATATGCATAGTTTTTAATAAGTTGAGCATATGTTTTACAGTATGTAAAATAAATCAGAATCTGCAAAATTACAAGTAAATCTAGCAAATTAATATACATATGTTGTATTAACAGTGCATTATATGCTTCTGAAGTATGGAGTGGCATGAAATTGATATACCCATATATGATACAAGTAGCTGTTCTGGATTTAAACCTATTGATGACATTATTTGGGACCATGTGCTATGCAACCTAACCACTTAGCTACTGGATCACCCCAGTTTTTTTGGGCAAAAATCATGGTGTTTTATCACATTTATACAAAAAAAACCACACAGCCACAAACTGGACGTTGAAGCTACTTACAATACAGCAAGACATATTTAGGGGTTCGTTTCCTTTGTTTGACTTCTGTAATCTCATATTTACATCATGATACCACATGTTTCCTAAAGCTGATTATTGTTGCATTGTGAAATGAATAGAAAACAATGGCTGCTGTGAGTCATGGTCATTAACAATGTAAACTAAGCATATAAAAAGCTTCAACCCCAGAAACACGGCAGAGTATTTACGTACAATACAGGAACAGCATGCAATGCTTGTTTATTAGGGTCAGATGGTGGGAGGAGGGGGATGTCTGGACGCACAAGATTGTAGCTTATGGATAAAACTAAACCACCGTGAAGGCTGTAGGCTGTAATGATGATTGCTTCCTGCAGTATGTGGTGGCCTCCCGTTCAATTTCATAAAGTGTATAGATTATTGTTACAGAGTCGATCTGCAGATTAAGGCGCTGTGTTCGCGATGGGAAAGACCGCCAGTAAGCGGATGACTGCTTCTCAGGTTTTGAGAGGCTCAGAGGAGTCCACTATATGTGTGTGTGTGTGTGTGTTAATATGTGTCTGTGTCTACACATTCCTGTCATATGTCTTCCTTTCGATAGCACAGATAAGCCACAGGAGAAAGCAGGTGACCATGATGTGGCGTAAAATCTGGGTCACAAGTCTAAAATAAAAGCTTCCAAATCCAACTTCCTCCAACTAAATTTGGGTTGATAAGATAGAGAGTGACACATATTTGGCACATGCGCCCAGCTACCGTGCGTGTCGATCCAGAAACACCGCCATCATTACATCAAAACAACACCAAGAGGCCGATGTTTTGCACAGAAGAAAGTCGAGTGGCAGCTCAGCTAGAACACAGCTTCCTCTGTATCTGGTGGCTCATTGGCTTTGACCTTTGACCCGGCGCTGAGTAATATGACCACAGGCTTTAGGAGGGCTGAGCCAGTGTGCGCCAGGCTCAAAACACATAAGCACTCCCTTCTATGTGTGTGCTGAGCAGCCCTTTCTCTCTCAGCCTCATACACGCCGCCCACACAGCAGCGCTTAATTTATGCAGTAAATGGGAAACTGCTTAAAACCTTTGCCCTTATTTTGATCCTCAGCACTGAGCTTTCTGTTCAAAGGAGAGGAGGGAGAGCTGAGGCGACACCTGAGCCCAGGGGAGGGGGGATTTCATTAACACACACATACAGAAACACGTACAACAGAGCCAGAAAGTGGCATGAAACCTAATCACAACCCGAACACTGTCCACGGCAGATTTAGAGAGAGGAACAAAGGAAGGAGGAAAAGTGGGAAGGAGTGATGGGGAGAAAAGTGACTACTGGAAGGAGAAAGTGAGGAAAAAGAGAGAAGAGACAGGAGGAGGACTGAGCAAATGAGAGAGGACAGCAAAAGAAAGAAGTTGACAAAGAGGAGTGTGTGAATGTGTGTGTGCTCGGAGGCCAGTGTAAAGCAGTGCTGACAGGAAGTGTTGACAGACCTGTTCAGAACAGTAGAGGTTTTATCTGTACTAATAAATGAGGCACTATATTCCGAGCTCCTCCGCCCCATTAGAACTGACCTGGAGTCTGTTATATTTTCTTATTAAATACTTGAAGAGGGTGAAGCAGCTCTTGTTTCAGTGACCACTGCAAGGAAGCAAAGCAAGCAAAACGTTATTTTTAGAGCGGGGAAGATACAGTGTCATCCACAGAGAAGCGCAGAAGATTGAAACACACACATCACGTACTAGCAGCAACTCAAACAATCAAGTCTAATTGCAAATACAAATGCAAGAACACATCGGCAACATGACAGAGGTAATCAGATGCTCAGGAGAAAAGAAATGTTTCTGTGTGCTTTCTTGGAGCACATCTAATGCATGTTGGCAGATTACTCGAGCAGATATAGCACCACAAATGCAAAATTTCACTGATCTCTCGGTACAACCAGAAGGCCAGATGATGCATTAAAGGATTATTTAATTATTCAAGATTATTTAAAATGTGATTGAAAGTTAATTCAGTTGCGACAGCAGTTAAAAATAAATTCTGTCATATAATTATTTTTAAATCTCAAATTTCCATCAACTCTGGAGGAGCTACTCAGTGGCCACTCTGGTGTCCTGCTATCAGGAAATCCATGCTCCCCTTGGATTTGTTGGGTTTTCATGTATATTTTTGTAGAACTTGAGTTATAAATTAGTCAATAATCTCCAAAAATAACAATATTGTAGGGTCTTTACCTTAATATTCAAATAATTTAGCTACATTTCCAGAATGTATAATAAATATCAAGGCTAAGACACTATTAGAGGGTTATTGTTGTACTGTACTGTTGTATATTTGCTGTTAGGATAAGCTTATTATTTTTCTACTGGAAAGCAGTTTAGCACAACAGTTGTGGCTTTACATGTGCTATATTAATAACAGTCACTTGACCTGACTTGACTTTATGTGTCAGTTGCTGTGTCCAAGATCTGAATACACTTTTAAGCTTTCAATCCATCATTAACAAGGGCCCAAAAACTGCAATAACTATAGTCTGGCCACAGAAAGCAGGAAGAAGTTGGGATCCATAAACTGTATATAAATATGGTAGAACTATCTAAGACATCACTCATTGGTTTCCTGAATAGTGGTGGCTCAACATTTTGGCAGTGCCTAAATCTGACTAACTCCTAAGTAATCCAAAAAATGAGAAAAGAGGTGGAGTGGAAATGGAGCTAAGGAGGACTATGCAAACATCCCTGGGTCATAGACTGTCCTGTTATCGACTCAATGCAGCCGCACCCTTAATTACTCATAATTTTAAGCCTTAACACAATTTAAATGGGTAACATATAAACATTCACCTCCAATACAGTTGTCATGAATGGTGAAGTCTGCTACAGGGATCAAATCCTTTTTGTGCAGAAGCCTGTAAACACGTTTATTTCTACAGTAAAGTTAGGTACTTTAACATGTACACTTATGGGAATTAACTTGCTTTTGGAGCCAGCCTCAATGGTCAATTGAGGAATTGCAGTCTTTGGCACATATTTTCAATCAATGAAGCCCAAACACAGTGGGTAGTTCCAAATTCTCCAGAAATACTGTGCAATGTCAACTGTGCTCAGCAAATCTCAGGAATAATCACACTGATGCAGTCCAATCGGTAATTAGCTGCTCTATACTGTAAAAGTGCAGCCAGCCTTTCAGAAACATCCACTGGACCCCCATGTGTTTTTCTGTGTTCGATAAAAGGGGAAATGCAACCATCTGCATTGCTGTCTGACGCATACCCTATTGTATGTATGAATGTGCATCAACTGTCAAACTATGAACTGGCCTTTAGCCTGAGGCTCCCAACTCTGGATATGGATGGATGGATGGATGGATGGATGGATGGATGGATGGATGGATGGATGGATGGATGGATGGATGGATGGATGGATGGATGGATGGATGGATGGATGGATGGATGGATGGATGAATGGATGGATGGATGAATGAATGGATGAGG